>JASDQU011402427.1:8643-23540 GCA_032191745.1 Picea mariana | reverse complement strand
TGAAACCTTTCTCAGCTTCTTTTGTCCATTTGAAATACTTGTGCCTCTTCTTCACCATATCTAACATTGGTGTACAAATTCCACTAAAATTTCTAATGAATTTCCAATAGAAGCTTGATAATCCATGGAAGCTTCTCACCTCAAATATTCTCCTTGGTGATGGCCATTCTCTGATTTCTCTCACCTTCTCTGGATCCATCTTCAATTCATTTGAAGATATTACAAAACCCAAGTAAATGAGTTATGTCTTCATAAAAGAGGATTTCTTCAAATTTATCAACAACTTCTCCCGTTGCAATCTTCTCATCACTAATGTTAAGTTCCTCAAATGATCTTCTTCAGTTTTACTGAAGACTAATATATCATCCAAATATACAATCACAAACTTACCGATAAAATATTTTAATACCTCATTCATCAACCTCATAAAAGTATTTGGGGTGTTTTTCAAGCTAAATGGCATAACAAGCCACTCATACAACCCTTTGTTCATTTTGAAGGTTGTTTTCCATTCATCACCTTCTCTCATCCTTATCTGGTGATATCCACTTTTCAGGTCTATCTTTGAAAAATAATTTTCTCCGCTCAAGAAATCCATTAAGTCATCCATCCTTGGCAAAGGAAATTTGTACCTGATGGTTATTTTGTTTATGGCTCTTGAGTCTGTACACATTCTCCATCCTCCATATATTTTTGGACTCAACACAGTTGGTACTGCACATGGACTCAAACTTTCTGTAACCAAATCCTTGTCCATCAAATCCTAGAATTGTCTCTTTACTTCCTCATTCTCTTGAGGTGTTAATTTGTATGCTTCTTTGTTCGGTAGAATCACTCCTGGTATGAGATCAATGTGATGGATGCTACTCCTGATAGGTGGCAATGAGCTAGGTAACTCATCCACTACTATGTCACCAAAATTCTCTAACAACTCCTGAATTTATTTAGGTACATCATCCATATAAGTACTTTATAAGGATGACATTGTGATTCCTCACCAAAACAAACTGCATCTCTTGTTCCTTCTTGACTTCACTTAGGAGTTCCTTCTCACTCATGAGAAGTATACTTGTGTTGGATTCTTCCTTCACCTTCTTATCCTTTATTGGTAGTAACATGTGTGTCCTACCATTTTTATCCAAGGTATAAGTGTTTTTCCTCCCATCATGAATGGCATTCCTGTCAAACTACCATGGTCTCCCCAACGAAACATGACATACATCCATGGGAATTACATCACACAAAATATCATCTCTATATCCTTCTATCTTAAATTCAATTAGACATTTTTTAGTTACCATTACCTGGTGTTCTTTCTGCAACCATGAGACTCTATACAGACTCGAATGTGCAGTTGTCTCCAACCCCAACTTCTCCACCATTTCTATGGATACCAAGTTATCATTGCTCCCACTATCAATTATCACCTTGCATACCATGTCTTTAATCTTGCAAGCAGCCTTGAACAAATTGTTCCTTTGAACTAGTCTTTCCACTTCTTGCTCAAGCTTCAAGAGAACCTTCCTCATCATCGAGGATCTCCCATCTTTTGCGCCTTTTGCCTCAAACTTTCACTTCCGCGCTTCTGAAATTTGAGCTTCATCTCCTCCTTCTTTCTTTCTCTCGGGGCATTCCAAAGACACATGTCTTGTTTTTCCACAGGTAAAACACTTCACCTCTCCTCCTCTTCCTCTTCCTCGAGGAAAATCATTTCTTCCACCATATTGTCTCCCTTAGGAACTTCCTCCTCTTTATAAGTGACTGTGTGGTTTCCCATTCTCAACCCTGGGATTATGTGCCTTGTCATGGACAATCCCCTTACCTATGTTTAGAATTCTTCCTCTACTTCGATGGATTTGTTTCCTGTCCAAATTCTCTTCTTCCTTCAACGGAATTTGATAATCATCCTCCACTATCCTCAATGTTATCATTTTGATTTCATATTGGATTTCATATCTCAGCCCATTAATATACCTAGAAACCTTTTCATCATATTTTTCTCTCTGTCCATCCCTGATGGTCAACTTATAAAACTCCTCTATGTACTCTTTTATCGTCAATCCTTTCTGTCTCAGGTTCTGCAACTTCCTAAACAGATTTATTTGGTAATCCTGGGGTATGAATTTAGCTTTCAGCTTGGCTACCATTCTATCCTAGTTCTTAATCTTTTGCTTTCCTTTGCTTCTTCTATCATCCTGTAGTTCATCCCACCACAGTGTTGCATGTCCCTTCAATCTGGTGACAACATGTTTTACCTTTTTCTCTTCATCGACATCTTCATAGTAGAAGTACTTGTCCATTCCTTGTATCCAATCAAGCAATTCTTCCACATATAAGTTGCCTTCATACATTGGGATGTATATCTTTTCTCTAGCTCCCAACTTGACAACAACTTTCAGCAAGCATTCTTCTGCAACATCTTCTCTTGCAACTTCTTCAACTTCTCTTTCTTCGCTCTCTGCATCAGTGACATCTCCAGCATCAAGTTCTCTTCTTTGTGTTGTCTCCATATCATCTAATCTTACGTGAAGTTCTCTCATCTCCCTTTCCATGTCTCTATTTTCTACAGGTGGCTCCGAACGTCTTCTAGGATGCATGGTGCTGAAATTTTATTTCACACAGAGCTTTAAAAGAAACTTGATGATACCAGACTACCTTTTCTTGCCTACAGAAATTAAATCTGTGGCTCTGATAGCACTTGATGCAGACCCCCCTTCTCTCCTCGGGGTTGCGTGGCCTCCTAGTCAAGGATCTTAAAAATACATATCCAAATCAACTCTTCGGGACTCTGCTAGCCCCTGGGATCGATTTACATAGGCCCCTATTTGTTACCACGTAGGTTTGATTCACCTACAACCCCGTTCTCTGGCGTTTCTAGTAACACTGAGTGGTGAGCACTAGCTCCTCTTTCTAGGCTCTTTTATGGCCCTTGGTTATGGAAATAAGCGAAGATCAAGGAAGAAAAGGCAAAATGTGAACTGCGTAGAAGACACAGTGATTGTTATTGGGTCGAAGTGAGCAAAAAAATAGAAAATACGGAGAGAAGTAAAAGGAAGAAAGTCGTTGGATGAGGAGATCGAGGATGATAGATCAGCAAGAAAGAAGGATCATGGACAACTCAACAAGTGAAAAAAGCCACCATTGGATGCTTTGGAGCACCGTGTGAGAAGGAAGGAAAGACAGGTTGGCGAAGCCTTGAAAACGCGGGTCAAGCTGACCTATGGTTTTAGACACCTAGGGTTTTGGTATCTAGGGTTTGTGACACCCAGGTTTCGACCTAAGGATGCCAGCGAGTTATTGTAATGTATAAATAGAGGTCAAGAGGACCTGGGATGGGTTGTTGTCATTGTTGTTACTATTGTTGGTGTTGTGATTGTTGTTGTGTGATCAAGTGAGTAACATCGTGGGAGAGAGAAGTGCTAAGTACGAGAGCCTTCTGTATTGTAAGATCTTCAACTGGGTGTGAAGATCAACCCTGCAATTGGGTGCGCAGGGAGGGGAGAGATAGAGAGAATAAGAAATAAGATTTGTTAGCTGAGAGCACAAAAAAGAACTGTATGCTTCATCTTAATACATTATAAAGCTTAGTTTTGTGGATGTAGCCCTAGAGAGAGGGTGAACCACGTATATCTTGTCTTGTGTATGTGATTGATGCTATGTTCTTTTTCCTTGATATATTGTTATTGCATTACTATGATAGATCTAATAGATGCATGGAATAGATCTAAGATGATAAGTGATATATGCATGTTGTATTGTTCTAGAGTTGGATCCACTTGATAGTTCCCTTGGTTGTAGACATCTCTATCCTGCAACCCCCTCATAGATGCTTCAGGTGAGACTACATCTGCTTCGTAGGTGTAGCTGAAAGGGCCATTAGTTAGGGCTTGTTGGTGCGCTCTTGGAGATGAACCCTGGGTCTACCTCTGTGCCAACAAATGGATTCGTTGTCGAGACCAAAATCTTCTTGAGGGAATGTCAAGTTGGTTTCCATCAAAGACACAAATTCAAAAGTGGATAGAGGATCAAGAGAAGGACTTCGCTGAAGCCCAGAACAAGAACCCTAATCTTAGTATAGAGGATTGGTCGGAGAGATATATATTTACTGATATACATGATATTTTCTTTGGAGCAATCCATCAAGAGCTATATGAGTGGTTAGCTAGGTTAGTAGATACCTAGTTTGAGATCATATCTAGACCTCCTGTGGTTTAGATGTTAGCGTTGATCAAGAAGGTCAAGAGATTTGATAACATTGTATCACAAGCAGTAAGTAGATCATTGTTTTGGTAGCACCATTGGATGGTACATCACCAAGTTTGTTGTTGACAGAATAGAGTCATATAGCGAAGCCGAGAGGTATTTTTCCAAGGGATCCAGAGGAAAATTTTTACATTTTCTTAAGTTGAGGATCAAGATGCTATTACATGAGAAGAAAATCTTGAAGATACAGTAGATTGGTCAGATCTGAAAAATCTAATTTTCAGGAATTCGGACAATGACAACAACACATAAGTTGGACATACACGCAATGGGAGAGTGTTCATAGAATTTCATATTGTGAACTTATTCAATAAGAAATACGTGGACGAGGGTTTATACAGTGGAGAAGAGGAAGACCTGATGGATGGAGAGCATTCAGAACTTGCTAGGATGGAGGAAGGGAAAGCTGAAGAACCGCGTCGGGATGAGCCAGAAACTTCAAGAACTGCGCAGACTGCTGAAGTAAGTAATATTAATCCCACTGTTGTTTCAGCAGTGCTAAGCAACCAGAATAGTCAGAGTCACCGAGTCCTCAGAGTACTATTACTAGTAGTACAACATATACACAGACAGGAAACCTAGGAAACCTAGGAAGATCTATGGTAGATGCGATGAGGCTCCCTATCTTTAGGGGAGATGGGTCTGAAGACCCTAATCAGCATTGGTTCCTATGTGAAGTCGTATGGAATATTAATAATGTCACTAATGAAGTTGTTAAAAGAACTCAGTTGAGTACTACCCTTCGAGATCGCGCACTGAGCTGGTACATGAAGCTTGTCCAAGGACTTGCATAACCTAAGCCACTGAATGAGATCAAGAATGCATTGACTGCAAAATTCAAGAAAATCAAATCGGAGTCACAATGTATCACAGAGATGAAAGAGATCAAGAAGAAGGTATTCAAACCTGTTTGGGAATTCGATCATAGATTTAAGACCTTAATAGGCCGATTGACTTTTCAGATCCCAGATGAGCAGAACAAAGAGTGGTTCATTGCTACCCTTTTACCACACATCAGAGTTCCTCTGATGCAATAGAAGATTGTTTCATAGGCTGAGGCATTGGAGATCACCATGAAGTTAGAATCAACCCCTATGGGAGAATCTAACTCAGGTATGAGTCAGATCTTGAGTCAACTAACTATTTTATCTCTGCAGGTCGAGGATATGAAGAAAGACAAGGGAAAGGATAAAACATAAAACATTAGGTGTGTCAAATGCATATCAGAAGGCCATGACAAGGAGCATTGCCCCCTATTTCACGAATACTTGGCCTCTGGAGCTCTGAGCCCTTTGAAGCAAGTCACCTTACCCTGGTGTGAGGTATGCATAAATAGACATCGCCCTTGTGAGTTATATTACATGAAAAAGTATGTTCAGACACCCACAAATTTGTATTGCACATTCTGTAAGTTCGTGGGACCAATGATAGGGATTGTATGGCTTACGATCTCATGCATGAAAGGTCAAGAGACATATACAAAATTCAAGGCGAAGTACAATAAGAGGGAAACACTACGTAGTATAACTCCCCTCTGAGAGGAAACTTCAATCCTTGCAGTGGATTCAAAGGACGAGGAGGAGGTGTGGGTAGAGTTCGAGGATAGATAATATGTTATAAATGTGCATATCCAGGACACCTAGAAAGGGACTATCAGAACCCTTGTACCACTTGTAGCTATTGCAACTCCTTCGATCATGTTATCGAGGAATGTCCAGCATTGCTAGCTAAGCTTCAGGAAAGAGGAGAACCTCATCAGAACCCGCAAGTGCAACTGATATATGTTGAACCTTGTAAAGAAGACCCCAGATTTGTTGTTATCACTAGAGGAGGCGTTGTTATAGGAGAAGACAGACTGATCCAAGGAAAGGCTACAAAAGACTCAAGAATCAGGAAAGTTGTAGAGAAGACCCAAACTTTTGATGCTAAGAAGGAAAGCCATATATTTGAGGAGGCAAGAAAAGAGTTCAAAGCAGACGAAGGCTCTTCATCAAAGACATGGCTAGAAGTAAGGTAATATGGAATTCCACAAGAATTTGATCAGTCTACTTCACCAAGAGAAGGAAAAGAGGTAAGCAAGCTCATGGAATTCATATATACTTGTATTAAGTTTATTTAGGATGAGAGCATTGTACGAGAGATACAAAATTTAATCAGAAAATATGAGCTAGGAAATATATACCCCTTACTGAATAGGGAAGTACACCAAATCACTAAAAAGAGAAGGAAAAATAAGGAATTACACTTGAATTCTCAAATAGGAGAATATGATATAGACTATGTGGTCCTCAACTTAGGGTCGAAGGTCAATGTCATGACGAAGCAAAATTGGGCACTGATTGGAAAACTGAAGTTGATTTATTCCCCTATCAGGCTCAGGATGGCTAATCAACAAGCTGTCAGCCCCTTTGGACGATTGGAACATGTCCCTATGGACATCGACGGAGTAAGAACGTTTGCAGATTTTGAGGTAATTGAGATAGTTGATGATAGTTGTCCTTACCCTGCACTGTTGGGAATTGATTAGGCTTTCAATAATTCCACTGTGGTTGATTTAAAGAAAATACATATGAAGTTTGAAAGATATTTTATTAGGGTCATTGTGCCGTTAGATCAAGATGAAGTTCAGCAATACACATATCCCATCAGAGAATAAGACCACACATATGAACTGGAAAACATATACAATTTAATAGTCAGACATCAGGATTACATTAATCCTATGGCTGATGGAAACCTAAGGTGGTGAAGTGACAACACATGTTCATCAAACTCATAAGAAGCACTGGAGAATTGGGAGAATAAAATGTATGAAGTATCTACAAGAAGATGTGCTAGATTAACCAGAGAAGTTCATTGGATCGGCACAATAGTAAGTAACTTACCCACCTTTGATGGTCTGAATCCTTTAGAAACCTTCTTGTCAGACTTTGAAGAAAGTGTACCAATGCAACAAAGATTGTTGGCAATGGATGAGGCCCTGGAATCCACAAAAACAAGATGGTGGGGGACACACAAAACCAACATTGCAGACTGGTTACAATGTCGTACCTTGATGACAATGCAGTTCTCAGCACAAGTAGAAGGCTACGAAGTTTGATACATAGGTCGAAGTTGCCTAAAGGACCATGTGAAAAGTTGTGAAGCATCCTGGAGCAACATTCCTCAAGAGCAGTGGGTGAAAAAATTCATTAACACACTGGACATGACACCTATCAACTGGTACCTTCAAGCAGAGCTGTGCCTCATCACTACAGATTGGGAAGGTACGACTCAGAATTTTGTAACCACCTTCTTATTGGATATTCAATATCCTTCAGTAGATAAAGAATTGCATATTGTAAGACAGAAAGTATTCGAGGAGGCATATAACCTCCCTTTAGAGCAAGAAGAGGATGAATGGATTGTGCCTCTCCAGAAACTTCAAGGTTGTTACAACATCAATGTTGATGAAGACGATGATCCTAGGAAGGTGAACATCACCGAAACAAAAGGCCAAAGAGATGTGGAAGGACCAGGAGTTCAGTTACCATTCATTGGATAGCCAATCAAGATTAGGAAGGTCAATATTGGAACATAACAGACACCAAATCTTTCAAATGTTGGATATTATTGGGATGATGCCACTATTGACAAGATTACGGAATTACTGCATGAACATCAAGACTTGTTTCCAACCAAGTTCACTGATATGAATGGAATTAAAGGGCCTATGAGGGATATGAGGATCCCTTTGAAACTAGATGCAATACCAGTCAAACAAAGACCCTATAGACTAAACCCTAAATATAAGGAGAAAGTGGAAATTGAGCTCGACAAAATGATGGAAGTCGGGATTATAGAACCTGTCGAAGAATCAGAGTGGATTATCCCTATGGTGGTGAAAGACAAGAAGACAGGAGAGATATGGATCTGTGTATATCTCAGGAAGCTGAATGATGCTTGTTTGCATGACCCCTTCCCTACGCCATTCACTGACAAAGTGTTAGATAATGTGGGAGGCTAGGAAGTATATTCTTTTACAGATGGATTTTCAGGATACCATCAGATCTGGATTACCAAGGAAGATTGCCACAAGACCACATTTGCAATAGAATGGGGATCCTACCAGTATACGGTGATGCCATTTGGATTGAAGAATGCCCCAACCATATTTTCCAGGGTGGTGGTCGAAGCATTCAAGTAGTTTCTGCATAAATTTGTACAAGCATATTTTGATGATTGGACTGTTTTTAGTTTATTGAAAAATCATATTGAMTGTCTAAGGCTAATGTTGGACAAATGAAGGYAGTGTCAAATTGCCTTGAATATGAAAAAATGCATCTTCTTCTCACCATTTGGAGTGTTGTTAGGTCATATTGTATGCAAGCTAGGATTKATGGTTGATCCATCTAAAATTGACATTATAGTTGATCTACCCCCTCCTAATTCAACCAAACAACTRCGCACTACAMTGGGACATACTGGATACTACAAGAAGTTCATTAAAGGATATGCCYAGATTACAACACCCATGGAGAAKATTTTGAAGAAAGACTGTCAATTTAGTTGGACARAAGAGTGCCAGTAGAGCTTCGACACACTGAAACARAAAATGGTTACTGTGCCTATTCTGGTCTTCCCARATTGGAGCAAKGAGTTTCATGTGCATGCYGATGTGTCTTCTATTGATTTAGGAGCAGTGTTAGCACAACCTGGGGRAGGAGATATTGACCACCCATTAGCCTTTTCCAACAGGAAGCTATCAACTSTTGAGATCAATTACACCACTACTGAGAGAGAGGGGTTAGCCATGGTGTATGCATTACAGAAATTTCACCACTATTTGTTGGGAGGACACTTTAGAATGTTTACTGATCACTCTGCACTGAAATACCTAGTCAACAAGCTAGTGTTGGGGGGGAGAATATGCATATGGATTCTGTTATTTCAAGAATATGACTTTGAGATCATAGTAAATCTAGGAAGAATGAACAAAGGTCTTGACCACTTATCAAGGTTGGAACATGGAGAAGATCCCACTAGTTTGGAAGATGCATTGTCGGATGCACAATTACTAGCCATTAGAAATATTGATGACCACTTCACAGAGATAGTCCAGTTCCTATCAATAGGAATGACACCTAGTGAATATACAATTACACAGAAGAAACAACTAGTAGTGTGCGTTGCAGACTTTTCACTTATAACTGGACAGCTATACAAGATGGGACCTGATGAGATATTGAGAAGATGTGTTATGGAAGCAGAGTTGTTGGCATGTTTACAAGAAGAGCGTGCTTGTCATTGATGACAAGAACAATAACAACGATAACAAATAGGCAGGCAAGGAAGATCAACAGACAGGCAGGCAAGGAAGAACAACATCGATCTAATGGAAAGATCAGCAGTGTAAGCTCAGAAGGAGGAAAATAGTCAAAGCATGACAAAGGTTTTGTTTTAGAGTTTCACATATCGGGAAATCCAAAGGAAAGAGGTTCAAACTCGTGATAACAATCTTGAAAGTTGATTCAAGAAGGACATGTGGTGAACGACAAAGGTTTTATTTCGAAGTTTCACAGATCGGGAAATCCAAAGGAAAGAGGTTCAAACTCGTGATATACAAGATCACGAAAAGATATGGACCGTTAGATCACCAAGGATTTTGGACCATTAATCAGGCATGAAGAAGGCTCGTGAAGTGGCAAAATCGCGGTAAGTTCTGGGCCATCAGATCTGAAGTAATTACAAAGGACCAACATCCTTTAGATATGGTGAAGCTGCAAGGCAGATAAGACCAAGAGTCATCCAACTCTCCAAAACTATGAAGGAATCCTGGCCATCCATCAAGGACAGTCGTGGACCATTGGATCTAGAGGACACATGGCGAAAGATCATCGTTTCGTTGACTGGAAATTCAAAGGAGCGAAGTGCTCGTTTGATTGGCGAGTGGTCATATCTCATGGTCACATTGTCGGGAGCTAGAGAAGCCAAGCCCTATTTTAGAGTTCATGACATGGAGAGTCAAGAGGACTCATCATAGAATACCCGAGATGTGAAAGTGCGAAATGTGTTTTCGAATAAGGCTGTGGTCACAGCCAATGGTTACATCTGTGGAAGATAGAGGAAGGAGCTAGTGGTGTTAAGCTCCATCTCAGAGTCTTGGCGCTCGCGAATTGGAGCATCAAGACCCTTCATCATAGGAATCATGATATGCGAGATCGCGATGAGATCTGGACCGTCAGATCATTAGAGATCTCGACCGTTGATCAGGCTATATAAAGTTCATAAGTTCAAAACACAAAGCGCCTTTCGGTAGCCTGTGGTCACCATCGGTGGTCACGTGAAGGGAAGAAGCTAGCAGATTTAAGGTCCACCTCAAAGTCTCGGTGATCGCAACTTGGAGCATCAAGAATCTTCATCATAGAAATCATGATATGCGAGATCGTGATGAGACTTAGACCATTGGATCATCGGAGATCTCTACCGTTGATCAGGCTCGATGAAGTTTATAAGTTCACGAAATATGAAGTGCCTTTTGGCACAGCCTGTGGTCATAGTCGATGGTCACATGAGGGGAAGACGCTAGCGGTGCTAAGCTCCATCTCGGAGTCTCGGAGATCGCGACTTGGAGTGTCGAGATGCTCTATCACAGGAATGCCGAGATGCGAGATCACGAAATTAAAACTCTGTTTAGCGCTCGATCACAACCAGTGGGCATATGAATTAAATGCAAGACCCTATGAACTCCATCCAAGGGTGCAAGTGAATTTAAGTATGATCAAAGGGATACTGTTTCTCTTGACAATTAATCGATCTGTGGTGATTCAGTGGCTGAAGCAGTCTTTGGAGGTTAACAGTGTACTGCTAGAAACCACTGATGGTTTCTGCTAGAAGACTCAAAGAGACTTCTGTGTGATTATCAGAGGAGTTGAAGAGTCTCTAGGAATATGCTAGTGGAATGAAGACTATTCATAGAGGCAATTAACAGATGGATCTAACTGCCAGAAGAGCTAAAGAGTTTCCATGATGAACAAATAGAGTACTCGACATAAGAGAGCATGCAGAAGCATGGTGGGACATCATGCACAAGGTGCACAGAGACTATAAGTATGCAGAATAGAGAAGAGATGGGTGTTTATGTAGTTGAGAGGGATTCGGGAGTGTAGAAGGAGGAGTGAGCAACAACTGAAATATAGAGAAGAGGAATGGCGCATTGAATGGACATGGCTCATAGAGCATAAAAGGCAGAAGCACAGAAAGCGCAAGGAATGTGTGGAGAAAGACAGTAAGACACTAAAGGAAGGCTGAGGTGCTCTTCTAGAGAAAAACAGAAGATCAAAAATTCCAAGATGATGCAGACAAAGAGACACTGATACATGAGAGTAGAGAAACATAGTAGAACAGTGATAAGTCTGGTAAGCCAATGATAAATATTGTATCATTGTGATAAGTTTCATTAGCAAAAATTTATATTTCAGGGTAGTAGGGAGGTGCTAGGGAGGACTCTTGTCATCAGAGGTTCAAGTGGGTGCTTGAACACAAGGAGTTGTATCTTCCTTCTAGTTGGTGCTAGAGAAACTGAGGAGTTGGTGCTAGAGAAACCGGGGAGTTGGTGCTTCCTTTTAGTTGGTGCTAGAGAAACTGGGGAGTTGGTGCTTCCTTCTAGTTGGTGCTAGAGAAACCGGGGAGTTGGTGCTTCCTTCTAGTTGGTGTTAGAGAAACCAGGGAGTTGGTGATTCCTTCTAGTTGGTGCTAGAGAAACCAGGGAGTTGGTGCTTCCTTCGAGTTGATGCTAGAGAAACCAGGGAGTTGGTGCTTCCTTCTAGTTGGTGCTAGAGAAGCTAGAGAGTTGGTGCTCTTAACAAGTAGAAGCTTGCAAAACAGAGTTTTTAGTCTCATTATGAGTTGGTTCTCATATGTATGATAATGTAAAGAATGTAAAGATTACTTATCATATAAATAAGAAGAGGTTTTTACCCTGTATGGGTTTCCTCAGGAAATATCTGTGTCTATGTATCTCATATGTGTGGCTGATGCTGAATGTTCTATTGCTAACTTCCCTGCATTATTGTGACTGTCATTAAATGTTGTGTAAAGAGTTTAAAATAAGAACAATTGTTTAAGCTTAGTAACAACTGATTCACCCCCCCTCCTCAGTTGTCCGACAAGACCATTGATCCTCACAGAAGCTCATGAAGGCATCGCAGGAGGACATTACGCAGGGAAATAAATTGCACAGAAAGTTCTTAGAGTTGGCCTTTGGTGGCCTACCTTACACATAGATGCTAAAGACTATTACAGAGATTGCAATGTATGCCAAAGAGTTGGGAAACCATCCAGAAGAGATGAAATTCCATTAGCACCATAGTTGACCCTACAAGAATTCGAGAAATGGGCCATTGACTTTGTGAGACCTATAAACCCACCAGGAAAGTGCACAGGAGCCAGATACATAATCACTGTGACAGAGTACTTGACCAGATGGGTCAAAGCAAGAACAGTTAAGGACTGTAGTGCAACTACAACTTTGCGCTTCATATTTGATGACATCATAAATAGGTTTGGATGCCCAAAGATCCTTATGAGTGATCAAGGCACACATTTCATAAATAAGAATGTTGAAGCCTTGACTGAGGAATTTGCAGTCCACCATCAGAAAAGAATGCCTTACCACCCACAAGAAAATGGGACAGTGGAAGCATTCAACAAAATCTCGGAGACAACACTGACGAAGATTTGTAGTGTGAACAAGGATGACTAGGATTTAAGAGTACCAACAATACTATGGGCCTATAGAACCACTTGCAAGAAGCTAACAATGTAGACCCCTTTTAAGTTGGTGTATGGTCTTGAAGCCGTTGTCCCAATGGAATATTTGGTACCAAGCCTAAGAATTGTTGCCTTCACAGATATGGATGAAACTAGTGTTGTTCGAGAAAGGATTTCATAGTTGTTTGAACTCGAAGAAGATAGATTTATTGGAGGATTCCATCAACAGGTGCAAAAGGAAAGAGAAAAGGCCTATCATGACAGGCACATCAAGAAGAAGGCATTTAAACAAGGTGATCTAGTACTGGTATATGACAGTAAGCTCATAAAACATCCTGGGAAGTTCAGAACGCATTGGCTCGGGCCATATGAGATTTCCTATGTTACAGAAGGATGAGTTGCGCAGTTGAAGACTTTGAAGGGAGAATGGAAGGAAGGATTCGTGAACGGGAGCCAACTGAAGTTGTACTATGAAAACTAGCTACCTCGCAACTCTAAGTAAAAGCATAAGGAAAAAGGTCTAGGTACCAGGTGCAGTTGAAACTGGGTACCAGACATATAAAAGACAGTTTGCACAAGGAAGGAAGGAGAGGAGGCATATAGCAGAAAGTAAACGCTGCACTACACAGTCTGAAGCGAAGTAAAATAGAAAGGTCAGATCTGAAGTGCCTCAGGATGAGTCATAGGTGAGTGTTGGGGGCCTGTTGGCCCTTGGTTATGGAAATAAGCAAATATCAAGTAAGAAAAGGAAAAATGTGAACTGCGCGGAAGACATAGTGACTGTTACTGGGTCAAAGTGAGCAAAAAAATAGAAAATACAGAGCGAAGTAAAAGGAAGAAACTTGTTGGATGAGGAGATCAAGGATGATAGATCAACAAGAAATAAGGATCATGGACAACTCAACAAGTGGAAAAATCCACCGTTGGATGCTTTGGAGCACCGCGTGAGAAGGAAGGAAGGACAGGTTAGCGAAGCTCTGAAAACACAGGTCAAGCTGACCTAGGGTTTTAGACACCTAGATTTTTGGTATCTAAGGTTTGTGACACCTAGGTTTCTACCTAAGGATGTCAGTGAGCTATTGTAATGTATAAATAGAGGTCAAGAGGACATGGGATGGGTTATTTTCATTGTTGTTACTATTGTTGGTGTTGTGATTTTTGTTGTGTGATCGAGTGAGTAACATCGTGGCAGAGAGAAGTGTTGAGTATGAGAACCTTTTATATTGTAAGATCTTCAGTTGGGTACGAAGATCAACCCTGCAGCTAGGTGCACAGGGAGGGGAGAGATAGAGAGAATAAGAAAGAAGATCTACTAGCTGAGAGTGTAGAAAAGAACTATATGCTTCATCTTAATACATTATAAAGAACAGTTATGTGGACGTAGCCCTAGAGAGAGGGTGAACCACTTATATCTTGTCTTGTGTATGTGATTGATGCTATGTTCCTTTGCCTTGATATACTACTATTTCATTATTGTGGTAGATCTGATAGATGTTTGGAATAGATCTAAGTTGATAAGTGACATATGCATGTTTTATTGTTCTAGTGTTGGATCCACTTGATAGTTCCCTTAGTTGTGGACATCTTTGTCCAGCAACCCCCCCACAGCTGCTTTGGGTGAGACTGCATCTATTTCGCAGGGTAGCTGAAAGGGCCAGTAGTTAGGACTTGTTGGTGTGCTCTTGGAGCTGAACCTTGGGTCTGCCCTTGTGCCAACACTCTTCTTCTTTATGACCACAGGCTATAACCTCAATATAACCCCCTTCACAACTTTGGGCTTCAACGGTTTTGGATGTAGCTGATCCCTTTTTACCCGAACTCCAAACTAGCGAAATCACCTAGATCCAGATCTATGGTTCGCGCTCCTCCTAGAGCCAATGACT
>JASDQU011402426.1:15662-31403 GCA_032191745.1 Picea mariana | reverse complement strand
ATGGAGTTTATTCAATCTCTTCGCTGGAGCTGCAATTCAAATATATAGCAATGATGACCTGTAGGTTGTATAGTCACTGAAGGTTGTTCTTTCGACTGGGCCAAATTGTTATTCGACAATTTAACCAACCAGATTATTGAATACTAGATGCAGAAGGCGAGTGGGAAGGCCGCTTCATTTTTTATGTCTGCCTATATCATGGATGTTGTTTGTTTCATGACGCCTTTCCCTTTAATGAGCTGGAGCTAGACTCCATCTGAGGCTGAGCCTATCCATGTCTACCACTCAAAACTCTGGGAAGATAAGGCTGTAGAGTTCATATATGAAATTTTCAATTGGGTAATGGTACCAATGCATGTCTACATCTTCGGCAACCCACCACTCGGGATTTTAGATAGCATTGCCATCAACTTGAGCAATGTGTCCGACTAGTACGTAGAGGAAGAATTTTCATACATTAGGGTTTTTGGCACCTCTGTTCCTCCCTATGATTTTCCATTATTCATACTGGATAGGCTCGTTTGTCACGAAATCGCTAGGCAAACTATGATTGGTGGCATAAGTAAAGAGCTTAAAGGATTTTCAAATAAGGTATGGCCTCCCTTCCCCATTCATTTGAATACTTATTCTTTATTACATTTCAGACATGCAAAAGCCGAGGAAACAACTTTGGAGGATATTAAATTGGTCCACATTGAGTTCAAGAAGCATGACCCACACAAGATCATGGGAAATCACATGGTGATTTGTGGCCTTAAAAGGTATGAACATGAGCATTCGCCTCATCATGACGTCTTCCGAGGAGCGAGATCCTATGCTAAGGTTCTCATTCGAATTCAAACTCTATCACCCGAGGAGAGGATTGATTTCTTCAAATTTCAGGAACATCGACGGAGCTTCCTTCCCCCAGTCTTACAGGGTAAGAACCCCCTGACTGTAGATGTACAGAAAATGGAGGCCAAGGGCTCCAAAGATTTAGGACCTGACCAAGAGGAACACCAGGAAAATAAGAAACAAACTGGAGGCCTGAAACAAGAGGCCGAAACATCCAACCCTTCAAGCAAGAAAGCCTCAGCTGTTACCCTGGGGAAATCATCCAAGCAGATCGGCAGCCCCATCGTTTCTGTTACTCCCATACAATCCACAAAGGGGGTCCTTGACACAGGTTGGATTTTTGGCGAGGAACTAATGCCTATAACTGTGGAAGATTTGCCTCTGAATGAATTTTTCTTCGATAAGAAGAGAAAGGCCATTGTGAGAGAAGAACTTCATCAAGAAGCAGGCAAGGTAACCAAGAAATTTAAAATCCTTTCTGATGGCAGAACCATGAAGAAGTAAGAATTTGCAACTCAGATAGTAGGGACATTGGAGGATTTTGCTACAGCCAACCAATATTCTGTTGAGTCCCTAAAAGATCAGTTGAAGCGGAAAAATCGCTTGATCAAAACTTTGGAGGCCAAACTGGCTACAACAGAGGCAATTGCTAGAGATCGGACGAATACAGGTATAGAGCAAGCTAGAGCAGCTGATCAAAAGGAAATCGAGTGGCTCAAAACCAATCTCAAACAAACACAGTAGGTGGCCCAGACCAGCCGATCACAGATAAGCCAACAAAAAGAATTGATAGAGCAACTACAGGCCAAATTAAATTTTGTCGAAAGCCAGATGATAGATATCGGGATATTCCAATCCCAAGCCATAGAAATCCAAAAAAGAGTGTCGACAGCTCAGCAAGATTTACTTACTAAGGTGGAAACTATTCAAAACCACTGCCAACTCATTGATCAAGTACTGTAAAACATCTCCTTTAGAGAAAAAGAAGCCGGGGTGGCTCGGGTCATTTTCTAAGAGGCTGTTATAGCCATGAAAAAGAAGGAAACGGGTAGTAGTTCCAGGATTTCCATCCTAGAGCAGACCCGCGGTAGCATCTTGTTGAAGACATGGGAGCGTAACATATTATAAGGAAGACAACGAGCTAAATAGGTAAGAAACTCTTGTGAAGAAACTTTCGGCTTCATAGATGGGAGTTTGTTGGATCTAAATAGTGAAAACAACACTAAGACACTGGTTCAGATTAATATAGCCAAACATCTGCTCAATATCAAGGAGAATGAGGAAAGAGAGTTGGTTGAAATATTATAGATAACCCAGAAGGATATAATCCAAATAGATAAATGGATAATAAAACCAAGTGTACATTTATGTTCTATCAGCGCTGAAGACCGACAGGTAGAAGGAAAGTTGCCACATTTAGTGAAGGAATACTACACTTTTGAGGCAAATAATCAAACAGAACCTTCCAGGTTGATAGTCTAGTTGCTGGAGAGATGCGTCACTTGCACCGAGCATGTGAAGGGGCAGGTTTCTGGTACCAAATAATGACATGTGTCTGCCTATTAAATTTTTAGAACTAGGAGTTCAAAGGAAGGAAGTTGCTCCATTCGCCCAAAATAGGTCAAAGACAAAGAATTGAAACGCAGAAGTCTCCTTTTTGAAACCGAAACAATTCCTGGAACGATTGAGATTATAGCATATAGAAATTTGTATAAATATGCATTTTGAAGAAAGATAAGATGTTGGACCTTTTTGGTCAATTGTAATAGAGACTCTCTCCTCTTGAAATTTAATACGAAGCAATCTGAAGACTCCTGAATCTGTCAAGACTGTGTTATGAGTTTGTTTCCTCTATGATTTCATATTCAATTTCATTTCACATATATATATCTGATGAATGTTTTTATTGCAATTTAGTAAAACTTCTACTGTTGTGATCAATTTTTAGTCATTTATATCGATTACAGTTTTTCCTCTGTATCGACTATTAGCAAGTACAAGACCTGTGAACCCTTTAGATTGTCATATTTTATGCTTTGTCAGATATCTTCTTATCTTATTTTCTTCTTTTGTTTACAGGGTAATATTCCCCCTTGATAGGAGCCTCGCGTTATAGATAGCTTAATGTTTTTCTCACATTTCATATACCATTTATTTAAAATATAACTCAATTATGGAAAAATGCCTTTGGTTTGCATTTTATCTTTATTATCAGATTCAAAGTTCTCTTTTATACGATCAAATTGATACAGCATAAAAACTTTGAACTCTCTTTTAAATTTTTTTGTTCCTCTATGACCGTCCCCACTGTAAGACAACCTAATATTGAACCCAGCTTATTGGACCAAACCCATATCTCTTTAAACCTTTTCGATACTATACTTAAAACAACCACCACCCGAGTAGAACTTGAACGTTCATGGGCAGCGATTGAACAGGATATAAACATCCAGAAACAGTTGGAAGCGAGACAACGAAAACCTGGAAATCATCCTTAGCTTCCTTTCTTGAAGGTTGAACCTTCTCCCCTTTTTATCCTTTACTCACTTTCGGATGCCTAGACACTATACTTTCTAAGCCTTAAATACAGACTTTGAAACAACACCTTTCTGGCACCATTGTCGGGGACGAAGTTACGAAACCTTTTCCCTGACATTTTTGTAAGTTTCTCCCTTTGATAGTGAACAAAGAGTGAACACCTTCTAAAGGATTTTATTATATTTCACTTGGAGACTCCACGTTTAAATAAGCTGGCATCCGGTCAAAGGAATACTAGACAAAAATCATAGGGTAAACATACCACGCCCGTTTCCGATCCCGAAAAAATACTGAAAGCTAGAGGTTCCCTTAAGCCAACCACTGCAGTCTACCAGCTTAAGTACCCACAACCTACTACCAAGAGTTCCATTGAACCTTCCACTTCACACAATCCCCTCCCTAAAACCATCAACCCAACCTTAAATCTATTTGAGGTTAAAGGTGAAATCCTTCCGATAACCTTTGGTGTACACAAAGATAAAAACCCCGCAGTGAATTTATCAGAGATCGACATCCCGCCGACTCTTCAGTTAGATTTCATGACCCCACCAAGTCTTGAAGAGTATACCATATACTCAGATTCCACACCTGCGAGTTCCCCTGATTTCATCTCTTGCAAATATGAGGAGCCAAGTCCTCACATTTCTTTTCACCCGTCTTCACTTTTCTCATCTCTCGAAGAAGCTAGAAATTTTCTTTTAGTCTTCCAGAACTCTTTATATAACACACCTTTTCCCAATTCGGTAGTACCGATGGCGGCCGTCGGAGGAGGAGGTGGAGTGGCTCCAGGAGGAGGAGCGGGGGGCCAAGATCCTCCCCCACCTCCCAGAGTTTTCGTTAAAGTAGCTGGGAGATATGTGCCTTTGGTCCTGCCCGTTCCTCTCCATAACCTTCCTGAAAATTACATAAAAAAGTTGCCTAAATTTACAGGAGAAGGGGACTTGACCACAGCCAAACATATAAACTTCTTTGATTAGTTCATCGATATCCTAGGTCTCGAACACGAAGACATATATTCGAGGTTGTTTGTTCAGACTTTCGAAGGATAGGTACGAACCTGGTTTTGAAGTCTACCCGCAGGATCGATATTATCCTATGATGCCTTAGAAGACTCCTTTCTTAGACTATGGGTCAAAAGGAAAGACCATTTGTATTATTTGATAGAGTTCGACTCTTTAAATAAAAATACTTCGGAAACCATTATGGAATTCATTCAAATATTTAACAAATTATATAATAAGATCCCGGTCAAAGTTAAACCATCCCAACCTGCAACCAAGGTAACCTTTGTGGGAGCCTTCGAACCCGATTTCAAACTTCTTTTGAGAGAAAGGAGGGGGGATACTCTAACCCGAATGCAAGATGATGCCGTAGAAATCGAATCTAATATGATGGCTTCTGGAAAATTGAAAACCAAGGTAGAAATGGTAAACCGAGAAAACAAACGTTTTAGGGAACAAGTGGGATCCTCGGGGTCAAATAGATCCACAGACGACAAAATGGATGATATGGCTAGGATAATTAAGGAGTTATCGAATACGATTTCCAGAATGGAGCTAGATCAATCCAAGGCTGATCCTTTCGTTAAGAGGGAATTCAGAAGAAACCCCAATCCTCAAAATCAACAAAGGCAGATTAAAAATGAAGATCACAAAATTCAAACCCCTTTAAAAAATGAACATTTTATAGGAGGAAATGACCTGCAAGATTTCAAAGATTTGGATGAAGATGTGATGAATTTGGGTGATGACTGTACACAACCTTACTTAACGAAAGAAGATTACGAGAATTCCTTGAACACTCAACAACCGTCAAATAAATATGAGGACATAAACAACACCGATTTCGCTGTATGTCAAGAAACGAATGATTCTATAATGGCTGAGGTCCAACTGAGGTATAACTTGAGTTCTAAAATCAAACCTACGTTGACTCTTCAACCCAAGAAAATTCTCCCTAGAGGTGAAGTATACAAGCCCGCCCTGAAAGAGACCGATACACCTAATAGCAAAATGAAAGGGGCAGACTCACTAGATCCCAAAGTAAATGAGGTTGAGACCCAAACAAAGGAAACCATGACAGTTGAAATACATATACCGGTTGATAAACTCACGGGTGATAAATTAGCACAAACAAATAAATTAGAAAAGAAGGAATATGGGGTTTCAACCAAAGAAACAGACAAAGGTGGTGGAGGGTTTAGCCTCAAAAATGAGATAAATCAGATAAAAATACCAATCCCTCTGGTGGAATTAGTGAAGAATCCTGTATATCGAAAGCAGATGACCAAAGCGATAGGTTTTTTGGAGCTAGAAAGTCACTCTGATGTGATAAACCTGGAAGATGATAAGCCCAATATCAATTTTGGTCCACATTTTGAGGGTGCCAGAGACACCGTCGATCCCTTCTATATCACCTTGAATGTGCATGATCGATTGCTACATAACTACATGCTAGACTATGGGGCCTCACATAATGTGATGCCCAAAACTATTATGGATAGACTAGGCCTCGAGATCACTAGGCCTTATGGATATCTCTACTCTTTCGATTCAAGAAGAGTTAAGTGCATGGGTATGATAAAATATTTAGTAATCACTCTTGCACATGTCCTGGTGAAAAGCATCTTGATGGATGTGGTTATTGTCAATATACCCCCGAAGTATGGCTTACTGCTATCTAGGTCATGAGGAGCCAAGATGGGTGGGTCTCTTCAACTAGACATGACCTACGCCACAATCCCTGTGTTTGGTGGACAACTTACTCGATTATAGAGGGAAACGAGGCTAGCCTACACAGTGAGCGACCCTCAGAATCCTAACAATTTTCTGATTTATATTGCCAATCAAGATCTAGGAAATTGTATTCTGTCTTTTGATGATGATGTAAATAGCTATGCAGAAGAGAATTTATTAGAAAATAATGAATCAGGAAAGACATATGAAAATATGCATAGCACAGGGATTTGGAAAATGTTTTTTGATGGTGCCCTGTCATATGAAGGAGCAGGTTCAGGAGTACTTTTTGTGGCACCTAAAAATGAATTTGTTATCCCTTTCTCTTACAGGCTTTAGTGGGACATAGACTACACCAATAACGTCTGTGAGTATGAAGCCTTAGTCTTAGGGTTGGAAGCTTCTAGGAAGTTGAACATAAAGAACCTGGAAGTTTACGGAGATGCAGAGTTGATAGTGAAGCAGATAAATCAGGACTATCAGGCCAAGCACCCAAGATTAAGATCTTACAGAAATTGCATCTAGGACCTTATAGAAAATTTCTTTTCATCTGTAAAGGTTCATTTCATCCCACAGGCCGACAACTAGCAAGCTGATTCACTGGCCAAAGTGACTTCAACTTTCATACCTCCCACCGCTTTCAAATTAAAGTACCACATAGAGGTAAGGCACAGACCATCCATACCAAACAATATACAACACTGGCAGGTTTTCGAGGATGACGAACAGATCAGAAAATTCCTGGAAATGGTAGGTGATTTCTTTGAAATCCACATTGACCAGGAAGACCAAAATGATCATACCTGGATTACGCAAGAGGGAGAGGAGCCTCAGGAGTTCCGAGAAAAATTTTCTAACCATCGCATGTTGGTTTTAAATAATAATCAAATTCCAAAGGGACTAATCCCCCTGGAGAGACTATTTGATCAGAATGATATGCCCTTAAAATCCACTCTACAATCCCAACCAGAAGAGGTTGAAGACTGTGATGTAGGGACCAAAGAGGAACCTAGGATGGTAAAAATATCAAACTATCTTCCTCCTAAGGTAAAGAGCAAGTATAAATATTTACTCGCATGGTATAAAGACATTTTCTATTTGTCTTACGAAGAAATAAGAACCTACGACACCACTGTGATCGAACACAAGATACCCCTGAAGCCTGGTGTCAAACCCTTTAGACAAAAGCTTAGACAAATCAACCCTATCTTACTTCCTGTGGTCGAAAGGGAAGTTAAGAAGCTCTCGGACGCAAAGATTATAGTACCACTGAGATACTCCAATTGGGTAGCAAACCTGGTCCCAGTTAGAAAGAAGAATGGGGAGATTAGACTGTGTGTCAATTTTAGAAATCTAAATAAGTCCTCCCTCAAAGACAACTATCCTTTGCCCAAAATGGATCACATATTAGAAAGGGTAGTTGGGGAAAATAGGATGTCGATGATTGACGGTTTCTCCGAGTACAATCAAATTGTCGTAAATGAACATGATAAAGAAAAAACAACCTTCACTACCCCTTGGGGTACATTCATGTATGATAAAATGCCTTTTGGTCTAATGAATGCAGGCACCACCTTCCAACGTGCTATGGATATCTCTTTCATCGGCGAAAGAGACAAGTTCATGGTTATCTATCTCGATGATCTAACCGTTTTTTCTAAATCTGACGAAGATCATTTAATACATCTCAAGCAGACTTTTGAAAAATGCCGCAGGTTTGGTCTGTCTTTAAACCCCAAAAAGTCTCACTTCGCCATGCAAGAAGGTAAACTCCTAGGCCATATTGTGTCTCGAGACAGAATTAAAATTGATCCTAGCAGGGTTGAAGCTATAGACACAATAAATATTCCTAGAAATATAAAGGAAATCCAGTCATTCTTAGGAAAGATAATTTTTTTGAGGAGGTTTATCCCAAACTTTGCTGAAATTGTGAAATTGATCATAGATATGTTAAAGAAAAACAACGAAGTGAAATGGACAACAGAGGCCAAAGAATTGTTTGCACACATCAATAAGGTTATAAGCGAGGCACCTATACTGGCAAGCCCTGACTATCTAAAAGATTTTCTTATTTTCTCGTTCACTTTAGAACATACAATTGTCGCGGTACTCCTATAGAAAAATGAAGAAGGTTTCGAACAACCGATATCTTTTTTCAGCAAAAGTCTCAGAGATGTTGAACTCAAATACGATATAATGGAAAAACAAGTGTACGTTATGGTTAAGGCATTAAAGGATTTCAGAACTTATGTGTTGCATTCCAAGGTAATCACGTATGTACCTACCAGCTCTGTAAAGGATATTTTGGTTTAGTCTGACAGTGATGGAAAAAGGGGACGGTGGCTCGCTAAAATCCAAGAATTTGATCTAGAGATAAAGCCGACGAAACTGGTAAAGGGACATGGTTTGGCTAAACTCTTAGCTAAATCAAATTTCAGAGCCCTCAGTATAAATAGCTTACAGGGATATGAAGAGGGTGAGGAAATGAATGAGCTTGATGAGCAAACAAGTGCAATCAGAATCAAAGAATTGTTTGCATCCTTTGATTGGTACAAAAACATAGTATCCTACCTACTACTTTGAAATGCCTGAGTGATTTATCCCCATCCAAAGATAGGATGCTAAAAATGCATGCGGTCAAGTACTGTATATCTGAAAGTCAATTGAATTGGAAGGATGCAGTTGGCTTCCTGTTGGTTTGTTTGGTTGAATCAGAAATAGAGAAGGTCATAAGAGAATTTCACGAAGGAGTGTGTGGGGGACATCACGCTTGGAGGGAGACAACTTATAAAATCCTAAGGGAAGGGTATTATCAGCCAAAATTTTTCTCAAATGTCAATGCCAAATTCAGAACCTACAACCCTTGCCAATTGTTTGCAGGCAAGCATAAACTCCCAATGCTACCGTTGATCCCGGTCAAGACGGAAGCCCCTTTTTAGCAACGGGGACTAGATTTTATAGGTGAAATTAACCCCCATTATAGCGCTCAATACAAATGGATCCTGACTGCCACAAATTACTTCACTAAATGGGTGGAGGCTATTCCAACCAGAAGGTCAACTGATTCGGTAGTAATAGATTTCCTAGAAGAGAAAATTTTATCTAGATTCGACTGCCCCTAAAAGATAGTTACTGATAACACCCAGGCTTTTAAATCTATGGATATGATCAGTTTTTGCCAAAAATACAATATCGTGCTTGGCCATTCCATGGCATATTACCCCCAAGGAAATGGACTAGTCGAGTCTTCAAACAAGAGTCTGATCAATATAATTAAGAAAGTGTTGAATGAGAACAAAAAATCTTGGCATGTGCATTTGAAATACGCTTTATGGGAAAATCGGATAGGCACGAAGAAATCTATCGAAACTTCTCCTTTCCAAATGGTGTACGGGACCGACGTGGTATTATCCATAAACCTGGCACTTCCCGTAATGAAACTGTGGCAAGATGAGAAAGAAGAACCAAATCATGTCAGAAGAAGGATAAATTAGTTGATCGAAGTACAATAGCATAGGGTCAAAGTGGACAAAAGGTTGCAAAAATACCAAGACGACATGAAAATGTTATTCGACCATAAGGCAAAAGATAGAGAGTTTCTCCCTAGTGATTTGGTATTGAAATGGGATGCTAGAAAGGAAGATTCAGAGAAACACGGTAAATTTGATCATATATGGTATGGACCATTCAAAGTCATAGCTTCTGAAGGAAAAAATTCATTTCTATTAGAAAATCTGGATGGTAAAATCTTCAACGCCCCTGTCAATGGGCGTTATTTAAAACACTTTATGCAATAATTGTTTCCCAAAAAATTTCCATTGTATATACTAGTTTGTGTTTTCCATCTATTTCATAATTTATCTTTGGTAAGTTTACTTTCACCTCTAATTAATTAGGTCAGTAATTTTTATAGAAATAGAGATACGAAATTTTCAATACATTCAGCTCTTTTAAAAAAGCACTCTTTGTGTGTACAGGATTCCGACTACAATCCACACAAGCAAAAGGAGAAAACAAAAAATCATATATCGGAGACTAAATTTGCCAAAAACAGGTGATAGAAAAAGTTTTCCGTTACTTTAAAAGAAAACAAAATGGTAAGGCAAAGGTACGAAATCCTAAGAACTTTTCTTTTCTTTTAACAAAGGTCTCTAAAGAGTCATAATAATCTCATAAATATGATGTTTTCACTTGACTGGTGATTAAAAGAATGACTCCTTACCTTGGGCCCTAAAAGTTTCACCTAGACAAAGATAGGAGGTAATTAAAGTAAGCAGAGAAAGTAAAGCATCTCCGGAAAAAGGTCCCAAAGGTCGGTTTTAGTCTATAATCCCTGTGTTTTGAATCCCAGATCTCTCTCTGTCATATTTTTTCTGTCCACAGACATACCTTCTTAAAAAATCAAGCTTCTTTCTGGGTTCTATACATAGGGAGAAGATATTACGTTTTAGCTTTGGAAGCTGTAAAGCATATTTTAGAAAGTAAGCCAGTCTTCACAACTCCTCGGTCTCTTACTAAACAAAGCTATGCGTAGGTTGATCTCTACTCTTCTAGGTTTTTCAACAGTTTCGAAGGATTGAGGCTTGCTCAAAAGAAGGCCCCTGAAAGTAATATTTCCCTTTTTCCTTGCGGGATAAGGTGTTTTGAAAGTGAAAGGAAGGTTGGTATCGAGTAATCAAAGTAAGTTGACAGACCTCCAATGCAAATATTACACAAATATCATCCCTCATACAAACTGATTTCCCCCACTTCATGTTCTAAAAAGTAAATTATAAGACAGATGGTGAAAGGAAAGTCATATTTAATTGCCCCATCTAGTCCAAAGAGATGATTAAAGGAAATTCAGAAATGATTTCCCTCATCTCAGCATTTAAATGCATAAATATATTTCGAAGTGGTGAAAGGAAATTCAACAAAAAGGGCCAGATAACTTCATTGGGGTACTGGACAGGCTTGCTGGCAGTGAAGCAATATATCAGATATATGTAAGGTTGTTATACATGAATCTCACTCTACTCTGGTAATCAACTTTCTTGAAACCGGATCTACATCCTAAGTTCAAACAGGGCTCCCCGATTAAAAACATGTAATAAACTTCATTTGATGCAAACCAAAAACCACAAGATCTGTTGGATTTCCTAGGACTGTTTTGATTGTCTTAATGCAGACCTAAATTCAGTAACGAGAAAAAGAAAGTCATGAAAGAAACTGCAGTTGAGTTTGAAACGCATTTGAGTATTGAAAGGCTTTTCAGAAGTAAAAGACAAAATCTCTTCTTCCCTCTGTATCCCCTTTCTTTAAGCAAGTTTCGCATAAGTAAAACCAATGAATCCATTTACCCAATACAGGACGTGGTCTACTATTCTTCCCGTCTCACAGGATGACAAGATCCCTAGTTGGAGCCTATGTTGGAGTCGCCTTTCTCAACCGGTTTAAATATAATTCTTAAAATCAAAGGTTCGACTTTAAGTTTCTTTTTACTTCATGACCTTTTATCCATTGAAAGTCTCAGTAGTACTGATATGCAAAGTGACGATGGCCGTCATACTCCTAAGCCATTGCCTTTTTACCGTTAAACAAGTTTTTTCACTTTTATATACCTCAGAATATCGCACTTCAGGAGTTACAAGTCACACGGTTTCCAAGCCCCAATGCATGAAGTCGTGAAACAGCCTCAAAATCTTACCCAGGTTAGCGCCTAGATTAAAGTTCCTTAAACCTTAGTTAATTTATGTCGAGATTTCGTGTCTCGGTGATCGCTCTTCCAAGAAAATTTACCTTCGTAGCCCCGAGTAGCGAAGTCACGATATCAATTAAACACCATCAGGGTTTTGCGGCTCGGCATTCGCTCTTCCAAGAAACTTTACCTCCGTAGCCCCAAGTAGCGAAGTCACGATATCAATTAAACACTGATTAGCTAAACACTTAATCTGGATTACATTTTTGCTTAACTAGATCGCGTCATCGTGATATCGGGTTTTAGGGGCTCGAAGGATATGAGTGAAATCTCCTGATACGGCGAACGCCGAAAGGGTGATTAAAGTTTAAAGAAATTCTAATTAAATAATCTAAGCTAGATTAATCAGTGCATTAATACAAATTTTAACGCGCACTGTCTATGGGTTAAATTTAAATATTTTTGCTCCAACTCGTGTCATGAATCGTCAAAATTTATAGCATTTATTGGAAGTGACAGGTGAAGATATTTGTTTTTATTGCTAAATATTTCTCAAAGAATGATTCGAATGATCTGTTTGTAAGGACGCAAGGGTTTTTAATGATCGAGATATAGAATTATTTCTCTCATTGTTTCGAAGTCCTTTTCTATCCTGCGCAAAGAAGCTTTTTTCAATAGGCTAATTTCTATATGTATACACATTTTTTCTGTAGGAGAGATAAGTTAGATTCCTCTAACATGGCCCCATGAAAATCTTCTAAGGCAATTGCTGAGAGTTTGGGGCAAGGCTTAGATATTTTTTCCGATACTTCACCCCGAAGTGTTGATTCTGTCAGAACCTGGTCATACGTCTTCGAGGTTCTCCAATTTGAATCGGTGAACTGTTCAAATGATTCTAGTGATAATGAGAAGGATGATTTGGCCACCAAATACAAAATCGTCGTTCAATCAGAGATGCATAAGATAGTGGCCAGGACATGACTCCTTCCATATTACGATATGATCCTATGGGCATTAGATCATGTGGATATCCCGACCAGAACCATTATCAGCGAGCAAAAGGTTACCATTGGGACTTTCAGACCAGAACATTTGCAGGTGATGTACCAATTGTCACCCACACCAAACTTCTCACACAACACCGAGTTTCTGGAAGGTTTTAAGCAGAAAGAATGTGAGTAATACAACAGAAGTCTATCTAATCTCATCAAAGATTGGGTCTCACAGCCTGCAAAGTTCAGGGTGGATGGTAATGGATTTTATTCAATCTCTTCCCTAGAACTGCAATTCAAATATATAGCAATGATGACCTATAGGTTGTACGGGAAGGAGGACACCACACATTTTTTCCTCACGTGGGTGCCTTTGATTCATATAGTCGTTGAAGGTTGCTCTTTTGACTGAGCAAAATTCTTATCCGACAATTTAACCAGACGGATTACTAAATACCAGATGCAGAAGGTGAGTGGGAAGGCCACTTCATTTTTTATGTTCGCCTATATCATGGATGATGTTTGTTTCATGACGCCTTTCCCTTTAATGAGTTGGAGATGGACTCCATCTGAGGCTGAGCCTATCCATGTCTACCACTCAAAACTCTAGGAAGATAAGGCTACAAAGTTCATATACGAAATTTTCAATTGGGTAATGGTACCAATGCATGTCTACATCTTCGGAAACCCACCACTCAGGATTTCAGATAGCATTTCCATCAACTTGAGCAATGTGGTCGACTGGTAAGTAGAGGCAGAATTTTCATACATTAGGGTTTTTGGCACCTCTGTTCCTCCCTATGCTCTGCCATTATTCATACCAGATAGGCTAGTTTGTCACGAAATCGCTAGGAAAACTGTGATTGGTGGCATAAGTAAAGATCTTAAAGAATTTTCAAAGAAGGTATGGCCGCCCTTCCCCATTAATTTGAATACTTATTCTTTATTAGATTTTGGACATGAAAAAGCCAAGGCAGTGGCTTTGGAGGATATTAAATTGGTCCACATTGAGTTCAAGAAGCATGACCCACACAAGATCGTGGGAAATCACATGGTGAGTTGTGGCCTTAAAAGGTATGAACATGAGAATTCACCTCATCATGAAGTCTTTCGTGGAGAGAGATCCTATGTTGAGGTTCTTAGTCGAATTCAAACTATATTGCCCGAGGAGAGGATTGATTTCTTCAAATTTTAGGAACATCGGTGGAGTTGCCTTCCCCTAGTCTTACAGGGTAAGAACCCGCTGACTACAGATGTACAGAAAATGGAGGCTAAGGGATCCAAAGATTCAGGACCTAACCAAGAGGAACACGAGGAAAAGAAGCAACAAATTGAAGGTCTGAAATAAGAGGCCAAAACCTCCAACGCTTCAAGCAAGCCAACCTCGGTTGTTACCCCGGGGAAATCATCCAAGCAGATTGGCAACCCCATCATTTTTGTTACTCCCATACAGTCCACAAAGGGGGTCCCATATGCAGGTTGGATTTTCGGCGAGGAACTAATGCCTATAACTGTGGAAGATTTTCCTCCGAATGAATTTTTCTTCAATAAGAAGAGAAAGGCCATTGTGAGACAAGAACTTCATCAAGAATCAATCAAGGTAACCAAAAAATTTAAAATCCTTGCTGATGGCAGAACCATGAAGAAGTAAGAATTTGCAACTCAGATAGTAGGGACATTGGGGGCTTTTGCTACAACCAACCAATGTTCTGTCAAGTCCCTAAAAGATCAGTTGAAGTGGAAAAATCGCTTGATCAAAACTTTGGAGGCCAAACTAGCTACAGCAGAGGCAGCTGCCAGAGATCAAGTGAATACAGGTATAGAGCAAGCTAGAGTAGCTGATCAAAAGGAAATCGAGCGGCTCAAAACCAATCTCGAACAAACACAGTAGGTGGCCTAGACCAGCCAATCAAAGGTAAGCCAACAAAAAGAATTGATAGAGCAACTACAGGCCAAATTAAATTTCGTCAAAAGCCAGATGATAGATATCGGGATATTCATATCCCAAGCCATAGAAATTCGAAAAAGAGTGTCGGCAACTCAACAAGATTTACTTGCTAAGGTGGAAACTATTCAAAACCATTGCCAAATCATTGATCAAGTACTGGAAAACATCTCCTTCATAGAAAAAGAAGCTGGGGTGGATCGGGTCATTTTCCAAGAGGCTGTTATAGCCATGACAAAGAAGGAAACATGCAATAGTTCCAGGATTTCCATCCAAGAGAAAACCCGTGGTAACATCTTGCTGAAGACATGGAGCGTAACATATTAGAAGGCAGACAATGAGATAAAGAGGTAAGAAACTCTTGTGAAGAAACTTTCAGCTTCATAGATGGGAGTTTGTTGGATCTAAATAGTGAAAACAACACTGAGACACTGGGTCAGATGGATATAATCCAAATAGATAAATGGATAATAAAACCAAGTGTACATTTATGTTCCATCAGCACCGAAGACCAACAGGTAGAAGGAAAGTTTCCACAATTAGTGAAGGATTACTACACTTTTGAGGCAAATAATCAAACAGAACCTTCCAGGTTGATAGTCCAGTTGGTGGAGAGATGCGTCACTTGCACCGAGCATGCAAAGGGGCAGGTTTCCGGTACCAAATAATGACATGTGTCTTCCTGTTCAATTTTTAGAACTAGAAGTTCAAAGGAAGGAAGTTGCTTCATTCACCCGAAAGAGGACAAAGACAAAGAATTGAAATGTAGAAGTCTCCTTTTTGTAACCGAAAAAATTCCTGGAACGATTGAGATTCTAGCATATAGAAATTTGTATAAATATGCATTTTGAATAAATATTAGAGGCTGGACCTTTTTGGTCGATTGTAATAGAGACTCTCTCCTCTTGAAATTTAATACAAAGCAATTTGAAGACTCCTGATTTCGTCAAGACTGTGTTATGGGTTCGTTTCCTCTATGGTTTCATATTCAATTTCATTTCACACACAAACACACACACA
>JASDQU011402426.1:3343-15507 GCA_032191745.1 Picea mariana | reverse complement strand
ATGCTTTGTCAGATATCTTCTTATCTTATTTTCTTCTTTTGTTTACAGGGTGAGATTCTCCCTTGATAGGAGCCTCGCATTATAGACAACTTAATGTTTTTCTCACATTTCACATACCATTTATTTAAAATATAACTCAGTTACGGAAAAAGGCCTTTGGTTTGCATTTTATCTTTATTATCGGATTCAAAGTTCTCTTTTATACGATCAAATTGATACAGCATAAAAACTTCAAACTCTCTTTTAAATTTTTATGTTCCTCTATGACTGTCCCCATTGTAAGACAACCTAATATTGAACCCAACTTATCGGACCAAACCCATATTGCTTTAAACCTTTTCGATGCTATACTTAAAACAAACACCACCTGGGTAGAACTTGAACATTCATGGGCCACGATTGAACGGGATATAAACATCCAAGAACAGTTGGAAGCGAGACAATGACAACCTAGAAATCAGCCTTAGCTTCATTTCTTGAAGGTTGACTCTTCTCCCCTTTTTATCCTTTACTCACTTTTGGATGCCTAGACACTATACTTTCTAAGCCTTAAGTACAGACTCTGGAACAATAGAATGTATGAATTCTATCCCAAGTGGCTTCCTTGTATTCGTTATCCCTTCTTCTCCAACACAAGACCAGATGGTTTCTATGATTGTCGTGGCGTATCGGGTGAGACCTTCTTCATCCATTGACTAAATATTGATATGTTGATGCCTTCGAATTTTTTTTTTCAACTCTATAAGAACCTTGGGTCATCAAACCCCCAATGTTATCAAATATGTGCACAAGCAATCCAAAAAAAAACATGTGGGGTTTTCAGATATAATGACAAATTTATAGGAGCACATTTACGAATATAGCATAGGGTCTCTTGAGAAATTTAGCAATCGATAAAATTATGGGTGCTACCACTATCGACTAGGATAAAGAATTTTCAATGCTTGATATAGACAATTAAATTAAGGGTTTGGGGAGATGATATGCCAGTGAGAGAATTCAAAGAGATAAGTGGTTCAACTTCTAGTGGATCAAAGGGTTAGATATGATCATTTTGTTGGGGAAGTAAGTCAGGAGGGGAATGATTACTACAGTTTCATGTTGTTCGTAAATCCTTTGTATAGATTACACAACTTATAACATAAATAAATATATTTTAAAATTTGTGGTACCAATTGATAATATATTAGCATATCCATAAATCCTCAAATGTTACACAACAGATAAAAAATGTTACTCATTAATTCCATCAACATTAGCAGAATTACTTACAACAAATCGATTACTAATTTACAATATGGGAATTCTATCAAAACGATTTTCACTAAATTAATTGATATTGTAACCGGAGAAGTCTGAAATTTGGTGCAAAACTTGAATTTAGAAATTAATCCTTTCTTTTTCTTGCTAATCCAAGAACTTCACTGGTACCTCGCAACCAACACAGGGGTACTCTTCTTACCCATTTGCCCCTCGAGCCGCAAAGGATCCACACAAACAAATAGAGATCAATAGCACAAAACTTTCCCATGCAAGGAAGAGCTTCCACTCTGTACACAAGTTTGGAATTCCAACTCTCACAAATAAAACTTATTCAAGAAAATTTTGGTAGCATAACAATACTTTCCCAAAAGTTCCTCTCTCTCCATTTCTTTTATAGAAAAATTATGAATGACACATGTCCTCTCATGCACAATAAACCAATTTTAAATATTTTAATAAATGATTATTCACCCACACCGCTTGTCATACTCTCCCAAAGTTTCACAAGTAAAATGTATTTTATTTTGATTAATTAGGAATTTTCCTTCACATTCCCCAATTTGTTCCTATGTTTTCTCTTATTTGTCCCTTAGTTCTTCAATCTTTCATTTATTTTGTGTCCTGATGCATCCCCCCTCCCCTAACGGGGTTCTATGACCTCCCAGTCTCTTGGTCATTCCTATTCTCGAGCCATTTTGGCTCTTCAATTCCCTACTAGAACCTTGAATCAAATCCACAGGTCCTTCTATTGAACTCAGCCCGCACGAACAACAACAGGCGTGAGATCCCTCCACGTGACCACAACCCTGTGACCACAAGCCTTATCAAAAGGTGCTTCATGCTTCGGGACTTCAAGTGTTTTGCATGGAAGCCACCCCTGACTTCTATTTTATGAATCCTCGATTGATGATCTCTCTCCGGGACCAGATCTGACAGTCCTGTTCTCTCCTCGTTCGACGGTTGCGATCATATCGCAATTTCACAATTTTGGGACTTTCGATGCAATGTTGTCCAACTCCTCCACTCCCCAAAATCCAAAATAAGAGTCTAGCACTTGTTATCTCCTACCTTAGCCTATGCCCATATGACCCCCCGCTATGACCTGGGGCCACACCTCAAAGCGTTTCGGAACTTCGCAACTCGCGAAGTCGAAAGACTTCTCACCTCAGGTCTTCCGATCTACGAAACCAAAAAATATGCTCTACGGTAGATCAACGGTCCTCGCTATCCCTTGATCAATGGTCCATGTTACTCCTTCATAAAGTCAAAACTTCGCGGCTTCTATATTTTGGGATGGTTCTCTCCTTCGAACCCCTGGTGCCCAAAATGTTGAAATGTCGATGCTTCGGATCGACGATCCATAGTCTGACTTGATCCAGTGACTCAGAGTCTTTTTGCAATTTCTTGTTTCGTGATTTTCACAAACTCCACCCTTTGACTTCCTTCTACAGTGAATCAGGGAAATGTTGATCAGCTGCCACGCGTCCCCTCAGATGGATGTTCCTGATGATTTCACGAACTTCCCTTTCACGAATTTTATCCTCTGCTACCTTTTGATCTCCTGATGTCTTATTTCATTAACATTCGCATCTGCTTCCACCTATCTCTGATTATGGATGGCTCTGATGCTTTCAGGACTTCGCGTTTCGAGACTTTTGGAGATAGCTTCCTCTGTTTCTTTCGATTCCCGATTCTCCGACGTGTGTGGATCTTTGCCACCTGTCCTTCCAAATCCAATGGTCCAGGATGATTTCATGACTTCTCCCTTCATGAATTTACTCCTCTGCTCCTTGTAAATCTTCCAGTGTTCGGTTCCACGAACACTCGGATCTATTGCCACTTGTCACCTATGACAATGGACGGTTCTAATCGTTTCAAAAATTCTCTCGTGCACCTTCCTCCGGATCCAACGGTCCAGATGCCTACCTGGACTCTGATCAGATGGTCTAGATCCTCCCATGATCTACGATTGTGATCGAATTGTGATTTCGCATGTCATGAATTTGGAAATCTAAGGAATTATGTCCTCCCAACTCCCAATATCCGATCCTGCAAAATGAACCAATGGTTTAAATCTCTCCTAGATCGACAGGTCCTATTCCTCCTAAGCTTTTGAACTTGGAACAAGTTCTCTCCCTGTGTTCTCCTTGCGCTTGACTAGCCTTCAGATGGTTGTCTCTTCAACACTTTGTTTGAATGTTGGCCTGATGCACTCCTTGCATAGGTCTTCCTCGAGAGTGTTCACTAACTCTGTCTCTTTCTCTCATTGAATATATATAAGTGTACTCCTCACGACTTACACTCAAGCACTCTTTGTTGAGCCTACAAAGTGTTCAGTAACTCTGTGAGTGTCTTCCCCTGGACACTTCTATTGTCTCTGAACTCAAAATGGAGTTCCTCCTATGCACTTATTGCACATGATCGATGCACTCCTGGTAGAGCTCTACAAAACCTTCAGTAGTTCTACCTTCTCTTTGAACTCGATAAAGAGTTCTTCCCATGCACACTTGCACCGGCTCGATGCCCACCTGGCAAAGCTCTACAGAGTTCTCAGTAACTCTGGTTCTTCCTTTGATCTTGACAAAGAGTTCTTCTCATGCACTCCTTGCACAGATTCCTCCTCCAAGGTATTCAGTAACCTTGAGGTTCCTCTTGATCTTGTGATCTCTATGGTGTGCCCTCCTGGCACATTCTTTTTTGACTCTGCAGAAGTCATATGCGCACTCCTTGCACTGGCTATAGAACCTCTAATGTTCTATTGTGCACTCCTTGCACAACCTAAAGAATCCATAACGATATTACACAACTCAATGAAGATAAAATAAATCTATCTTCCTACTGTAAATTAAACTTATCACACATCTACAACATTCATTCATGAAACATTCACAAACACATAAACACACGATATGCAAGAAAAACTACTTTTCTATTATCTTTATGTGTCTATACAAGTGTTTACAACACTGTACTGTAATAAAGTCTTAGTTCTCTCAAGCTCTCTCTCATAACTTCTAAGACCTCCTAAGGCCTCTCTACCTTAGATCTCTCTCTCTCAAGTCTCCTTAATTACAAAAAAAGGATCTATGAGCTTATCCTCTCCTCATCGTCTTAGTGCTATCACTATCTCAGATACAACACCATACTTCTATGACTCATTACATAAATTTTCATCCAGACCTGAATACGATTGGACCTTCTACAAGCAACCATTTAAGTCAACCCCAACCACTACCTGTACAAAGGTATGGTCTAGCATTAAAATCCTTACAATGCAAATCCTCATGGGATCTGATTTCAAATTTAAAAATGGGAGGTTTAATGCCTCTCCCTTTCTCCATTGTGTGTTTGCGTGATGGCATGATGGAACATTTGCTAAGGTGGAACGATACTCCTACATCATACTCTCCTGCTAGGAAAAACATGAGCTCCTTCTCATGAGCTCCCCTTCTCCAATGTTGAAATCCTCCTGGATCCCAAATTATCTTCTGGAGTTGTCGTCTTTCTCCTCTCCAGGAATGTTGCTTCTACTTTCGCTTCTACTTCCTTTTATTCTTCTTCCCTGCTACTATGGAAGGCTCTCCTCTGTTCAAATCCCCTTTGTTGACTGCTTCTGTTGACCTCAACACCAGCTTCCTAATTCCTCTATCACGTTGTCTAGCTTCTCCAGTGGCTGGCCCTCTTTATGTAGTATTCTTGACTGCACTTCTTCCTTGTTAGTGGGTAGATCTCCTCGGTCCCCCATGATGTATTTACTTCCTCTTTTGGAATTGAGTTGCCACTCTACTGCAGACTTCAATTCCACAGTCTCATCACCAAGTTGCTGCTTAGTTTTCTCCTTTGGTAGATTGTCTTCTTCTGTCAGCTCCTCTGCTGGTACATCTCGAGCTTCCACTAATTGCTCCCCTGGCTGGTATGATCCTCAATCTGTCTCCAAATTGACCTATCAGATGTTCCTACCTTTCTCCAGGGATTCTAATTCCTCATGTAGCTCAACAAAGTCTATGTTGTCTGCTTCCTCTTTTGCTGCAGGCTCCAGTGCTATAGTCATTTCCAATTCAACTTCTTGGCTGAAACTTTTGAGAATTTCTGTCAAATTCTCTTCTCCTAAAATTTGCATGACTGTCATCTAGCAGTCATTTATTGGTTCTGGATTTTCCAACCAATCCTCCAACGTCATCAATTCTATCTCCCATTGAGTGAGAATCTCAACTGTGTGCTCCCCTTCTTCTCCTTGGGTAGCTTCTAATATCTGCTCCTTCATCATGACAGTCACTGCTGGTTGTCTTTATCCTACTGCTGCACTTTCATCATGTGCACTGGCCTCTTCCTGGTTGTTTGGTAGAAATACCTTGATCCCTCCAATAACCAGAACCCTCTTATGATCCTCCTCCTGGATGGTGAACGTTTTTAAATTATCATCATATTCATTCACATGGTCTGCAAGCCCACATGAATCTTCTCCTATCAACACTCATCGCTGACATGAACTCACTTCTGAGCTCTCAAGACTTTCAGACAGTCTCATATCCTTATCCCTGTCCACCTAGAAATTTGTGAATTTTATGCTACCCACCTAGCATTCTATGAGATCAACTAATCTCATCTCGTTACTCACTTGGCAATCTGAAATTTTGACACTACTCTTTTGGCAGTATTCGAGACCTCCACCTGGCCTCTTTCCATTTCCCACTTGGAAATTTGAAAGTCCACTTCTACCTACTTGACAGTTTATGAGATCTTCATCTGATATCTCTTTCTCCTCCTCATTGTTTAGATTCCTCCTACTCTCTGGTTCACAGATGTGAATCGGTTCCTCATTTGGTTCACTGAGTTTTTCAGTATGCCTCAGCCACCTCTTCATCAACATTCGTTGTTCTCTAGCCAACAATTCCTTTACTGGCCACTTCAACTTCTTATTCATGGGCCACTCATATACCCAATGCACTCTTGCATCCTACTATGTTTGAAATGCAAGATTCTCCATTTGTGCTCTTATCTCCTTAAGCTCCATATTCATGTTTGGCTCGCTCTTCTATTGGTGGCCTTCCCTTCGACCACATCCATGGCCTTCAGTAGCCATTTCCACCTTTTGTCCTGGCAAGTCTATGGATTACTTTGTGTCTATGAGCAACTCCATCTTGTCTCATAGCTCATCCGCCTATTTAAAATTTTGTTGTTGTGTCCATGCAACAACCTTCTCACAGAGCATCAGTACTATGATTCCTTCATCTCCCACATATAGATGAATCCATGTTTTTTATACCACTTGATGTTACCAGAATTTCTCCTTCAATCTTCTTTGCCTGAAATTTATAAACAAAAAATGATCTCTGATACCACCTCATGGTGTGTATTAGAGTATTCTCCTTTGTCTTTTGTCTGTAATCAAGGCTCGATCTTCTGATTTCCTCCATTTCCTACATAAATAAATTATGAGCTCTGATACCAATTGATGGTATCAGACTACATTCTTCTCTTCTCTGCTACAGAATTGTAAAAATCTTGCTCTCATACCAATTGATGCAGCCCTGCAGCCCCCCTCCCCTAACGAGGTTCTATGACCTCCCAGTATTTGGATCGTTCCTACTCTCGATCCATTTTGGCTCTTAGATTCCCTGATGGAACCTTGAATCAAATATATTGGTCCTTCTATTGAACTCATCCCACGCGAACAACACCAGGCGTGAGCTCCCTCCACGTGACCACAACCCTGTGACCATAGGCATTATCAAAAGGCACTTCGTGCTTCAGGACTTTAGGTGTTTTTCATGTGATCCACCACTGACTTCTATTTTTTGAATCCCTGATTGACGGCCTCTCTCTGAGACCAGATCTGATGGTCCTGTGCTATCCTCGTTCGACGGTTGCGATCGTATCAGGATTTCACAATTTTGAGACTTTCGATGCAATGTTGTCCAACTCCTCCAATCCCTGAAATCCGAAATACGAGACTAGCACTTGCTAGCTCTTACCTTATCCTATTCCCATATGACCCTCCTCTATGACCTGGGGCCACAACTCAAAGCATTTTGGGACTTCATGACTCGCGAAGTCGAAACACTTCTCACCTCAGATATTTCGATCTTCAAAACCCCAGAATTTGCTCTGCAGGAGATCGATGGTCCTCGCTATCCCTTGATCAATGTTCCACGTTCCTCCTTCATGAATTCAGAACTTTGCGGCTTCAGGATTTTGGGATGGTTCTCTCCTTTGAACCCTTGGTGCCCAAAATGCTGAAATGTCATATCTTCAGATCGACGACCCATAGCCCGACTCGATCCAATGGCTCAGAGTCTTTTCACGATTTTGCATTTATCGAGTTTCACAAACTTCACCCTTTGAATTCCTTCTACAATGAGTCAATGAAATTTTGATTGGATTCCACGTGTCCCCTTCGATGGATGGTCCTGATGATTTCACGAACTTCCCTTTCACAAATTTTCTCCTCTGCCACCTTTTGATCTCTCGATGTCTGATTTCACGAACATCTGCATTTGCTGCCACCTTTCTCTGATGATGGATGACTCTCATGCTTTCAGGACTTCACATTTCAAGACTTTTGGAAATAACTTCCTCTCTTTCTCCCGATTCCGAATTCTCCGACGTGTGTGGATCTTCTCCACTTGTCCTTCTAGATCCAATGGTCCAGAATGATTTCAAGACTTCACCCTTCATGAATTTACTCCTATGCTTCTTATAAATATTCTAGTTTCCAGTTCCACGAACACCTGGATATATTGCCACCTGTCACCTCTAACGATGGATGGTTCTGATCATTTCAAAACTTCTCTCGTGCACCTTCCTTCGGATCCAACGGCTGTTGGTCCACACGCTCAGATCCAACGGTCTAGATTTGATATCCTTTTGTGCACGTTCTCTCCTGTATGGACTTTAATCAGACAGTCTAGATCCTCCCACGATCTACGGTTGTGATTTCGCATGTTGCGACTCTGGAAATCTAAGGACTTCTATCCTCCCAAATCCCGATATCTAATCCCACGAAATGAACCAACAATTTATATCTCTCCTAGATTGATGGGTTTGAACTTGGAACAAGTTCTCTCCCCGTGTTCTCCTTACGCTTGACTGGCCTTCAGATGAATGTCTCTTCAATACTTCATTTGAATGTTGGCCTGGTGCACTCCTTGCACAGGTCTTCCTCCAGAGTGTTCAGTAACTCTGTCCCTTTCTTTCCTTGAATGGATATAAGTGCCCTCCTGGAAACTTATGCTCAAGCACTCTTTGTTGAGCCTACAGAGTGTTCAGTAACTATATGAGTGTCTTCCCTTGGACACTTCTCTTATCTCTGAAATAAAAATGGAGTTCCTCCTTTGCAATTCTTTCACATGCTCGATGCCCTCCTGGAAGAGCTCTATGGAACCTTCAATAGTTCTTCCTTCTCTTTGAACTTGATAAATATTTATTCCCATGCACACTTGCACAGGCTCAATGCCCGCCTGGAAGAGCTCTACAGAGTTCGTAGTAACTCTGGTTTTTCCTTTGAACTCGATAAAGAGTTCTTCTCGTGCACTCCTTACACAAATTCCTCCTCCAAGGTATTCAGTAACCTTGAGGTTCCTCTTGAGCTTGTGATCGCTATGTTGCGCCCTCTTGGCACGTTCTTTTCTGAATCCGCAGAGGTCAAATGTGCACTCCTTGCACTGGCTACAGAACCTTCGATGTTTTGTTGTGCACTCCTATTGTGGGTGGGAAAATACCCTACAGACTAGCACTAAGGGTTCTATAATGAATGCAAAAATAACCATCTAAAGTATCCTATTTTTTACTATTATCCTGACATAGACCCCACATTAATAAATAAAACACAAGGATAAAAGGATCCAGTGACTCTACCTTAAAATCCACATTTGGTGTCGATCCTTTTGCATTTGGTTTCTCCTCGACTGCATGTCTCCTCCCAAAGCCAACTTGCATTCACAAACAGACAAACAAAGAACTACAGACATGCATCTTATATATACAATTAGTGGGTTAGATGTTCTAATAAAATATCAATCAAAAATGAATATTGACACCTCGTATGGCGGGATGGGAAAAGTAATTTTTTTTATTAACCTCACAAAAGTCACTTACAATGGTGATATCGGCTACTGCTCCTAAAATCTAGTCCTCGACTCCTCTTCAACTATGCACCAACCTCTTCCACATATGCTTCTCTTCTTCAGTTCTCACAAAATGGTTGCAAAATATTGGGGAAAGGGGAATGAAAAAAAGGGAAGAGTTTCTTTTCTCTTATTTTTTATCCCTTCAAATGGGACCCCTACCTCTTATTTTATAGGCTAAAAGAGGGTAGTTATCTGGTTGAGTGACCAGATATGGGTGGCCATACGGTTTAGGCAATTACCCGTAAATCTGTATTGCATCTGCAACTTTTTATTTTTTGTGCTTTTGTCAGTATACATGGGTTGTAATGGGTCAACTAGCGTATACATGCTTGAAGCAGTGGTGCAGGGTGCGTACATATTCAAAAGGTTGGTTTTTAGAAGAGTTGTTCAATGGTGTCTTGGAAAAAGTGGCAAGTGAGATGGCATGATGCCAGGTATGCATGTCTGGTGAAAATTAGGGTTATAACAGATGCCCCCTAATGTGTGAGGTCAGAAGAGAATCAGATGGCCGAAATAAATTACCAATATTCACCAACGTACGAAGTAAGTCAGCTCAGGGACCAGCGTTTGGGAGGTGCCATATGAAAAATAACAATTGTCTCTCCGAGGTGGGCATATCCATGCTCAAAATGAAATAAAATCATGGTTGCCAATAAAATACACTGCAAATCAATGTCATATAACTATATAAAGTGTAGCCGCGGGCAATACATAGTGGATCTACATCTCGAAATAAAAAAGATATACATGTATAGTATCCATATTCAAGAAGCTAATGACGCCTGATGGCTAGAGATGAGGCCTTGAGAGCTCGAGGAACAACTTCAAAATCTTCATAAATCGGGTAGGAGTGTAGTATGAGTGTATGAATTCACTACCTAGAGGTCTTCGATGACTCGTCGGGAACAGACTAGAGGATCTTGATGATCAGGTTGAGGGATTTATTGATTTCGAACAAAGACTTGATTAGGATTTTCAGGATAGTCGGGCATGAGGTCTAGAGAAAAAATGCAGAGGGGCCGACTCAAGCTTGGTAAAAATTCCCTTGAAAAATAGCATGTCAAATGATGAGACTTAGGCAACATGGTATTGACATAAGTTCACGATGCAGGAGGAAACAAAATCTCTCCATATGTTTGGAAGAATAACCAAATGGAGCAGGACACATCTCTATGAGAACATATTCCTAAGGTCATATTAAATCCCAGAGCTTGACGAAAAAATGTAAGGATGTGCTTTGTCCAAGGGCGACTCATTGTGTTGCCAAAAAAGAAAATACTTTTCCTTTCCTCATTTGGGGGTATGTTTGATTTTTTTGTCTTTTTCAATAATTTTTGGGAAGCTTGAAAAAGAATAAAAGAATGCTATGTTACAAAGAGGGAATGAGTGTTGCAAACATACTAGTTACAAGCGCAAGGAACACACTGATGCTCAAAGCAAGGAGACATATGCAGGAAAAGGACGCTCAGGAAAAACCCTCCATGGATCAAGGTGTCAAGATGCAGAGGAAAAGTGCTACAAGGCTTGCGTATAAAGCATGCTTCTGATGGTTGAGTTGCATGCAACATGGAGCCAGAATTAGGCCAAAGATGCATGAATGCAAATGCGATTAACAAGACACAATGATAACATCCTTCGATGTAATTTTAACGAGCCTAGAGAAGGTAAGATCAGTGGTTTTTCATTTTTAGAGAGTCTAAAAAAACATAAAAGGAGACTCCACTAGGGTACCTTTTTCGAAGGTAGTCTAGTCGATTCGAAAAATGGGTAAACTAGCACTGAAAATATCTCCATTCAAAACCATTTTAACGAGTGTGATAAAGACAAGATCGCTCGACAATCTTTTCACTTTTAAGGAGTCTGAAAAGAGCTTAATTATGGACTCTGTATGGATGTTCTTTTGGACCATTTTAACTAGTGTGAAGGGACAAGGTCACTTGGCGATCTTTTCAATTTTAGGAAGTCTAAAAAGATCTTAACTATGGACTCCTTGGGGGTTCCTTTTTCGTAATTTTAGTCCCTTAGGTTCGAAAAAAGGGTTAACATTATACCTGAGAATACTCTTCTAGAGAACCGAGGTTCCTAGAGTATACCTTTCTTCGTACAGTTGACCATCCAGACTGAAAAAGGGGTAAACTACTGTCGGACAGATGTGCCTTCAAATTCCAGTTTAGCGAGCGTGATGAGAAACAATATCGCTCGGAAATATTTTCATGTTTAGAGGGTCTGAAAAGGGATTAAAATAAGACCCGTCACTATTTGGGAGTCCCAAGGGTGAGGTCAAGAGTAATGATAAATTATGCAAATGAGGCTCAAACTTGTAATTAGAATAAGACTAACAAGGACTCCCGAACCTATAGTCATTAACGACGACATGGATGCCTAAAATGCAACCAGGATCTAACTAGGGAATCCATGAAGGGGGAGGCTCTACCACTAAATTACGACACTTCTAAAAACAAAATAATGGTTCTGTGTCACATCTCGGTGGGGTCGATCCTATGGTAAAGCAATAAAGAAAACGGGATATAGAAAGTGGAGGTGGAATCCTAACTTAGATGTAACAAGTTGGAAAAATGACTTTTTAGCAAAGGACCTTTAAAATGACCCAAATCTCCAAAAAATTTCCCAATACCCAAAGTAACACTTATCGTAACAGTCCATGAGAAACTCCTGAACCAAACTAAATGATTTTCAGGCTAGAAAAAATGACAAAGGGGTCCAAAAAATGACAAAAAGGGGCCAAAAAGTCTATAAATAGGAGCTCACAGC
>JASDQU011402425.1:17813-34188 GCA_032191745.1 Picea mariana | reverse complement strand
TGTTGTTGGGTTCACTTCTAACTTTGGAGTATGGTTTGGCTTTGGCAGATCCCGCCACATATGGCGGCAGGTTGTATTATGAATTTAACGGAATGGGGGTTGGCGCTAGCCAAGCCCTTTCCCATTTTAAATTTCGGTTGCTGGGTGTCCTTGGGAATTTGACCCTTGCCACGTGGCAGCCCATGACTAAGCCACATGGTATCCTTTCATTGGCCCATGTCATCACCTTGCACATATATCCATGTCACCTCTACCATGTCAGTCTGCCACATCATCTTGCCACGTCAGCCTGCCACATCACTTATCAATGTACTAGTAATATAAAGTCAATCATTACTTGAATATCATGGATAGTAATGAGCTAGTATTGTACATATATCATATGTAATAAAGTCCAAGTGTTACCATTGTATGCTATTTATATCAATTCCATTCAAACTTATTCTTCTTAATATACAGATTTCAACATGGAGTATGAAGTTAATACTGTCAGTTCAATGAAGCTAAGTATGATGATTAGGGAGATAAGGTAACCGTAACTAGCTTAGTAATAATCACTATCAACAGAGTACTAATGCCATACGTTCATCTCATAATATAGGTATAAGGAAACACCATTATTTTACTCTTAATAAGGCATGTGTATTGAATAGTCATCTTTCAATGGGTTCTGCTCAATCATATTAGTATGACAATACAAGTGAATACAATTGGTCTTACTTATAATAAGGGTATTTAAATCACATCATGATATATATACGGGCTTATTAAGATATGTTACTTGCATATATTGTATACATAACACGACATGACTGATTATGGTAATTAGTATATGATAAGCCTATATGTCAGAGTAATACTAGCTATGTACTAATAATGGGTAATGGTTTAAAACCAATGACAATCATACTAATGAGAGCAATACATAAGCTTACTACAGCTAGTAGATAATGGAACTCATACTCTATGGGCTATGGTATGCACACAAGCTTACTAATCTTAGGTAAGTTCATGGCAATCAAACCAAGTTGAGCTATATGCATTGAATGAACTAGTCCAATACGATCAACTTAATACATGGTATAACAAGACGTAGTTACATTACTTACTACATGTCATTGAATAGGGAATGCATGATTACTAACCGACCTTATTAATAGAGTACACTAGTTCTACTTGTTACATGATGTATTACGTATAGATTATGGTTGTACTTATGACTCTATACTGGTAGCTATTGTGCAGTATATGTTAGTACTAATGGTATAGCTCATGACCGTTATTACATATATATAGGTTATAAATAGTACTGTAATCATCATAGCTTGAATACGACATATACCAATAAGTGTAATCACCATCTCATATTATAACACCACCCAATAGAGGAAATGACACTGTACGATAATTATGTAAATACAGGTAAGCTCAATCTAAGCTTAACTATCATAGTGATAGTAATAGCTTGTATATAAGAGCTTGAATAACTCGTTGACATTGCTTATGTATTACTAATGTCAGGGAGATCATACCCTGTACGATAACATGTTATGTTAATTAGGTGATTACCATTGTCCAATATTCCAAAGCTTAGGGTTATATTGGTAATGATAAGGTTAATAAGCTTACAACTAGTTATGGAATTACAATACCTTTCATATAGTGAGCTAAAGCTATGAATAGTAACCAAGCTATTATAGATTACTGATATACCAGTAATGATAGAACTTATAGCCTCTGTATTAGTGAGATAAGGTTGATCCATAAGCAATGATATGAGATTAGTATCAGTCAATAGATGTACTTATACAAGTATTACATGTTAGTCGATAAGCTATAGTTTATACAGATACATTATGCATTCACTTATGATAATTACCTACTACATATTATGAAAGAATAGTGGTATAGATAGTATATTCGAGTATAGCTTACATTTGTGATTACCATTCATGCCTTGTACTTTACATATAAGGGTTATGATTCCAATACAAGTAAGTACCATTACTTTGATCTATTCATGATTATGTAGAATAGATAAGACAACATTATACGTACTATTCCTAATAAGCTGATAACAAGTATGGATTCTAACCAAGCTATGACTAGAGTTGTATTACTCATAGGTATATAATGGATATAGAAGCAATACAATAAGATGGAGAGATTTGATTACCTATGTTTTACCCTAATATATTGATACAAAGTCATTACACATATGAGATATTACAATAACATGATACCCGCTTTGTAGTACTTAACCAGTACTAGTATTTACATAACAAACCTGTGATTACAGTGAAATACTACTCTTTTTTCACATTATTTCTCTTATAAAAATATATAAATATGAATACAATGGATATGATACTATATTATAATACATATTATATCCCTCTAAAGCTAGTACTAGTATTGTATTTCCATAATACATATGATTCCATTGATACTATTGGAATACTACTATGTTACCTTATATAAGATAATTAACTTGCTTGTATTACGATAGCCATTGTATTATGCATGTTGTATGTATTTCCCCTTAGTTCACTAAGCTAACACGGTGAACTATACAACCCAATAAGTGACAATATGGCATATATGATAGACTAGTAATAGCATTATAGTAATACAATAAGGATCATTGATTACTTGCTGTTTATATTCCATATGATATGACTTGACTACTACTCTATATACCAATGTCTAAGTACCAGTAGGAGATTGATGAACAACCAATGGAGTATAAGCAATCGACATACCTGGATACGATACATGGTCTATGAGCTATAGATACATGTAAACACATTGCCTAGTATAAACTATACATACTAGTTGTTACAAATCTTGGTTGTATAGTCTGCCACATGGCTGTATAGACTCCCACATGACACCTTCCCATTGGTCCACAGATTTGACAGGAAAAGTCCAAAAATGAGTGACACGTGGAAGCCTCTAGTGCTGCCACATCATCATGCTGACATTAGCATGACACATGTCGCCCTCTACATATGCCACATACCCTGTATGGATGATGACATCATCCATACTGATGTTGATGTCAGTAGTATGGGTGTTGACTCGTCCCTGTTGACTGAGCTAGGTTGACCAAAACTTTGACCGCAAATATCTTTTGATCTATAACTCCATTTGAATATTCGTTTACGCCATTGGAAATCTTGCGACATGTTCTTCGTGATGATGCCAATTTCAATGAGCTTTGAAGACTTTGAATTTTTTCCATTTCTCTATCTGGTGAGGCCATTTTGAGCTTCCTCAGTCGCTTCTGCAAATTTTGAGTTATCCTTAGCCTTCATTTTGGATCACGCCTTCCCACTCAGAGCTTTTTGGACCACCAAAATCTTTAATCAATCAACAAATAAGTGAGGGAAGAGTTGCCTCACCTTGTCGTTCTCAATCCACTTTTCCTTGCTTAGATGTGTTCCCTTTAGGCCCACTCAAAGATAATCAACATCACCCCTGCGTGAAGTCCTCGTTCTTCTATCCAGGATGATATCTTCCTTCAACGCATCCAAGTACTCAGGAGCAAACTTATCAACTGAAGGTATTGAAACTTCCTCATCCCAATCCATGATCATGGTGTTGGATTACTAAGAGGGGGGGTTAATCAGTAATAAAGTAATTTAATCCTTTTTAACCATATAATCCAAGTGTTATATCAATGTATCATTATCATCCAATATTTGCAGAGTAAATAAGAAATGAACAAATTAACAATCATACACCTACACAATACACCAATGTTTTACGTGGAAACCCAAAGTGTGAGAAAACCACATAATTATTTTTCTTATATGTCTTGAAGAATTACATTCATTGGAAGCACCAACTTCCTTTGTTTTCGAGCTGCAACTAGAAGGAGGCTCCAACCCCCTAGTTTCTCAGGCTACAACCTAAGGGAAGCTACAACTCCCCAATTCTTTGGTTACAACCAGAAGGAGGCTACATCTCCCTATTAATTCCGGCTACAACCGAAAGGTGTCTACAACCACTTGTCCTTTCCCTGTCCAACCGCCCTGATGTATAAGTAGAATGATGGAACCACTGTCACACTATCACTATGAGATATACTATTGTAAACCTATACCAATCAACCTACACCAAATAAATTGTACCAACAACCTGAACCGTGCATCAACAATGCATCAACCTGTACCTCAACCTATAATTAACTTGTACCATAAACAAGTGCATCAACCATGCACCAACCTGTACCAAACAACCTGTAATCAACCTATACCATAAAAAATTGAAACCAACCATGTACCAAGTATGTACCAATCATGTATCAACTACTCATCAACTATGACTCATCAATATGTACCAACATCATCAACTATACACCTCNAAGTGTTATATCAATGTATCATTATCATCCAATATTTGCAGAGTAAATAAGAAATGAACAAATTAACAATCATACACCTACACAATACACCAATGTTTTACGTGGAAACCCAAAGTGTGAGAAAAACACATAATTATTTTTCTTATATGTCTTGAAGAATTACATTCATTGGAAGCACCAACTTCCTTTTTTTTCGAGCTGCAACTAGAAGGAGGCTCCAACCCCCTAGTTTCTCAGGCTACAACTCCCCAATTCTTTGGTTACAACCAGAAGGAGGCTACATCTCCCTATTAATTCCGGCTACAACCGGAAGGTGTCTACAACCACTTGTCCTTGCCCTGTCCAACCGCCCTGATGTATAAGTAGAATGATGGAACCACTGTCACACTATCACTATGAGATATACTGTTGTAAACCTATACCAATCAACCTACACCAAATAAATTGTACCAACAACCTGAACCGTGCATCAACAATGCATCAACCTGTACCTCAACCTATAATTAACTTGTACCATAAACAAGTGCATCAACCATGCACCAACCTGTACCAAACAACCTGTAATCAACCTGTACCATAAAAAATTGAAACCAACCATGTACCAAGTATGTACCAATCATGTATCAACTACTCATCAACTATGACTCATCAATATGTACCAACATCATCAACTATACACCTCATGTATGTGCCAACTCATCAACTACTTGTCTTAACCATGTACACAACATGTACCTTAACCAAAAGCCCTCATCAATTTTATCATCCAAATATGATTTGTAACTCTATAATAGACCTGCTATATATGATCACATACCTACAAACCTTTCTTAACTTTAACAACATGAGACTAGCATTTTCATCAAACTTTTTCTTAGTCTCACATGACTAGCTTTGGATTAGTCAACAACCCTAACTTGAAATAATCATAAATTTTTACCTATATTGAATAAAGATATGAAACTTATACACAATGTTCTTCAGTGTGTTTTATGCAATGCCTCTAGGTTTCACTACTTGGAACATCTCAGAAAAGGATTTATAGAAAAAATGGCATACATTGTTGAATTATGGATTATTCTAGAGAGCGACCTTGTAGAGCGTACCCCACACAGAATATTTGTTGAATAGATATAAAAATGTTACAAATAATACTACATACTATACTATAACCAACGCATTTGGTATTACAAGATTTGGATCTGTTATGAAAAAGTTATGACGTTTTTACCCGAAACACTTGTTTTAGACTAGTTTCAGGACTAGCCACCAACCCTATTTTCCACAGAGTATAACTCCAAAAATACAACGCCCACAAGATGAATTTTTTACCACAAATACTAGGATATGTTTCCTCAATGGAATATCAATTTCAAGGTCTGAAGCATTCTAGAAAACAAATTATTGCGAAAATGGTGAGATGTCCTGTAAATAACATACCTTAGAAAACATTATCAAAAGAATTTATGCTTCCTTGAATTACGACCTTCTTTTCTTCACCTTCCCTCAGAAATTCAGATTAGATATACTTTGGTTACCTGAGACACCTATATATATTCAATATTCTCAAGTGTTTTCTGAAATGAGAGATCCTTGCCTCTTATTTATACTCTCCAAGTGGCTTCCTTAAAAACATCTTCTAGGTCACTTTGCCCACTTTCCTTATTTTAGGGTTAACCCACTTCTAATTTCTCCATTAAATTTATTATTTAAATAATTCATTTGTATTTACTTTGAATTATCGTACACTCATCACTTCACTTTATTATTTACCTTATAAAATCTCTTAAACCACTTTGAATACTTTGACCTTTTGGGGCTTCTAGATGACATATGAGGGTCCTGCAACTTCGTAAGGCCATAACTCTCAAACTGTGAGGAGGTATGTGACGTTCCAGATACCACCAGAAATGGAATGACATGTACTATCCATATAGAATAATATTACCTATAAATATATCAAAACTCATACTATTATCCATCAAACAAACTTTGGTCCATTACCCAAACCTAGGTTCTCCAACTTCTCATGGCCATAACTCTCTAACCATGAGGAGTTATGTGATGTTCTACATACCATCGGAAAAGTCATGACAAACATGATCCATCTAGGATAGTTTCACTGAAAAATTCACTAAACTTCATCTCATTATTCCACAAATAATCATGGGTTCTCTAACCATACTTCTAGGATAACTCAATCTGCAAAGTGTCTTCCCGTGAGGGATTTCACCATAAGGGGACCACTTTGGAGTTCATGCATTTCTACTTATTATCAACCATGAAAAGATAATAATGAGTTATATTTACATCAAAAAACTTGGGTCCATTACCCAAACCTTTGTGCTACCGGGATTTCTTCAAGGGTTGACGTGAATGAAAACCAACCTTAATCAACAATCTCCCCTTTTGGCATTGATGGAAACACTCTGATGAAAAACTAAAATTGTGTTGTGCAATACTGAAGTCATATCCTTCATGATCCCTCTGGAAATATGCCTTTATCCTCTGTATCTCTGTGACCATTTCTCCCCCTGGAACCATGCCTCTATCCTCTGCATCTGATGAATCTCTCCCCCTTTGTCATCAATGGAAAATGTATCTTTCCATCTGGGGCTGCTCCCCCTGAATGAACTGTCCTATTTATGTTGCTTCCTCGTGTAAATATAAGACATATGAATAAGAATTCAAAAGAATTCATTTTGGAGTAGAAATAACTCTGAGTCTCTAGCGAAGATACTCAAAGGCTTCTTGTGGAAGTGGTTTTGTAAAAATGTCTTCCACTTGTTCTTTTTTGCCCACATACTCAACTCTGATGTTCTTTTCTGCAAATTGTTCCCGTAGAAAGTGATACTTGATTGGAATTTTCTTTGTCTTGGAGTGCATCACCGGGTTCTTTGAGATACTGATGACACTTGTATTATCACAATAGATTGGAGTGGGCTCATCATACTCAACTTGTATATCTGTCAAAGTTTGTTTCATCGAAAGAACCTGTGTACAACATGTTGCTGCTACAATATACTCTGCCTTGGCTGTAGATAGAGATACCGATGATTGTTTCTTGCTTAGCCATGATACTAAACACTCACCCAAGTAGAACTATGCTCCACTGGTGCTTCGTCGGTCATCAATACAAATTGCCCAATCTGCATCTGTGTAGTCAATAAGAGATAGATCCTTTCCTTTTGGATACCATAATCCAAAATATTCTGTTCCTTTGAGATATCTAAAAATTCTCTTCACTGCTAATACATACGATTCCTTTGGTGTTGCTTGAAATTGTGCTACCTGTCCAACTGCCTGCATTACATCTGGTCTGGATGTTGTTAAGAACCTGAATAGATCTACAAATATTGAATACACAATATATCCACAGAGCAAGATAGAAGAAACCACACTTTATTATTACCAAACCCTTGAGGTAGGGAAACACCATACAATGGATCCTATTATGGAAGGGATCCTCTCCTGTTCACTTGCCTCTTTGAGGGGGCTTCCTCCGAATGAGATTCAACTCCAAACACAATATTTCTCTTCATGTCCCCTTACATTGCTTGAAACTGTTTATATAGTGCTACCATCACCTAATAACATTCTAGAGGAGGAATATTCTAAAAGTAGAACCTTCTAAAAAGTCCTCTTACATTTATTATATCTAACTACCATAGTGGGCCTTATTTAATAATATTGTGGACCTAGTCCACCTTACATTGAATGACCTCCACTATTATCATTATGGGCCCTCTGCCCCCCCTCACTACCTCTCTAGCTACCTAACATTCCGTCCCCCTTATGAAAGAGTTGTCCTCAACGCTTGATGTACAACCACATACCAGGGTCCCATGGATAAGTGTGGACCATAGTGTTAAAGTAGACTAGAGAACCAGGGTCCCATGGATAAGTGTGAACCATAGTGATGAAGTAGACTAGAGAACCAAGGTCCCATTGACAAATCAAAGCCACCATGTTGAAGTAGTCCAACCGCCATTGTGAACCAGGGTCCCATGTTCAAGTGCTCATGTGAACTCCACATGGAAGATATCCTCGCCCAATAACAAACTGAAAATGATGCTCCCAATACTGACACATATCATGTGGATCCAAATAAGAATATCCAGCCACATAGTGGGGAAGAGTCAACGTTGAATCTGGAAGGAACAATACCATTGTAAAATATGTCAGCTAGACACTGGTAATCATAACTAGCTCCTGATGTGGGATATTTATGTTCTCTACAGAAGGTGGAGTAGAGTAATCAAATAAAATATAGAAGTGGTTTCCATCCCATAAACTAAAACTATCCATATACCAATCATCAAAATCAACCTCAAAATCATACCAAGAATATATTTCTTGATTATATTCATCCTTGAGGTCTGCCATAAGAAATCTATCATGCATGTTATACAATGAATCTTGAATACTACGAAAAATATCAATGAGGCCATCTACAAAGCCATCAAATCTACCAATCAATGTGTCAAACAATTGGGCTTTGAATGCTTCCGTAATATGTAGAATTTATTTGAGGGTTTGAGAAGAAATATCCATCTGAGCACCCTATGAAAATTTTTGAACTCTACAGTCCTGCTACTGTCACAAAAAAACCCCAAAAAATAGAACAATAAATTACTACAGAAAATCGCGGCGTTTTCCGGAAAAAACCCTGAAAAACTGTTGAATTTAAAATGCTCATAACTTCACTTCCCGGACTCCATTTCAGCTGATTTGTTTTCTGAAATTGCGTGAAATTGTGAGAGGAACTCAGATATGTAATTCATTTGGGAAAATTTTTCCTCCAAATTCTACAAAAATAAAATAAAAAAATTGTCGTCGTACGCGAAAAAAACCCTAGAAAATATCAGATTTTAAAACTTCAATATTTTGACTTCTTGGACTCCATTTCAGACGATTTGTTTTTGCAACTTGGGTGTTTTTATGAGAGGAACTCAAATATACAACCAGTTTCTGCAAATTTTTCACAAAAATATACCGAAAATGTTTGGAATGTCGTGGCCCTCTTTTTTATTCTCCGAAAAAACAAATCTGCAAAAATAAAAAATATTTGCCCACAATGTATGCCAAGGAAAGTTCTCTTATACCACTTGTTAAGAACATGAATAGATCTACAAATATAATCACCACAAATACTGAATACACAATATATCCACAGAGCAATATAGAAGAAACCACACATTATTATTACCAAACCCTTGAGGTAGGGCAACATCATACAATGGATCCTATTATGGAAGGGATGCTCTCCTTTTCACTTTCCTCTTCAAGGGGTCTTCCTCTGAATGATATTCATCTCCAAACACAATATTTCTCTTTATGTCCCCTTATATTGCTTGAATCCCTTTATATAGTTCTACCATCACCTAAGAACATTCTAGAGGAGGAATCTTCTAGAAGTAGAACCTTCTAAGAAGTCCATTACATTTATTATATATAACTACCCATTTATTATATCTAACTACCATAGTGGGTCTTATTTAATAATATAGTGGACCTAGTCCATCTTACCCACACTACCTCTCTAGCTACCTAACATTCCATCCCCCTTATGAAAGCGTTGGCCTCAACGCTTGATGTACAACCATATACCAGGGTCCCATGGATAAGTGTGGACCATAGTGATGAAGTAGACTAGAGAACCAGGGTCCCATGGATAAGTGTGAACCATAGTGATGAAGTATACTAGAGAACCAAGGTCCCATTGAGAAATCAAATCCACCATGTTGAATTAGTCCAACCACCATTGTAAACCAAGGTCCCATGTACAAGTGCTCATGTGAACTCCACATGGAAGATAACGACACCCAATAACCAACTGAAAATAATGCTCCCAATACTGACACATATCATGTGGATCCAAATAAGAATATTCAGCCACATGGTGGGGAAGGGTCAACGTTGAATCTGGAAGGAACAATACCATTGTAGAATATGCAGGTTGGACATTGGTAATCATAACTAGCTCCTGATGTGGGATATTGATGTTCTCTACAAAAGCTGGAGTAGGTTCATCAAATAAAATATGGAAGTGGTTATCATCCCATAAACAACAACTATCCATATACCAATCATCGCAATCGATCTCAAAATCATACCAAGCATATATTTCTTGATTATATTCATCCCTGAGGTCCACCATAAGAAATATCTCTTGCATGTTATCCAATGAATCTTGAATACTACGAAAACTATCATTAAGGCCATCTACAAAGCCATCAAATCTGTCAATCAATGTGTCAAACAAATGGGCTTTGAATGCTTTAGTAATATATATAATTTCTTTGAGGGTTTGAGAAGAAATAGCCATATGAGCACCCTATGAAAATTTATGAACTCTGCAGTCTCACCACCGTCACAAAAAAACCCAAAAAATAGAACAATAAATTACTGCAGAAAATCGGGGTGTTTTTCGTAAAAACCCTGAACAATTGTTGAATTTAAAATGCTCATAACTTCACTTCCCGGACTCTGTTTCGGATGATTTGTTTTTTGAAATTGGGTGAAATTGTGATAGGAACTCAGATATGTAATTTTTTGGGGAAAATTCGGTCTCCAGATGCTACAGAAATAAAATAAAAAATCGTGCCGCCGTCCGCAGAAAAAAACCTTGAAAAATTATAGATTTTAAAACTTCAATTTCTTGACTTATCGAACTCTATTTCGGATGATTTGTTTTTTCAAATTGGGTGTTTTTCTGAGAGGAACTCAGATATACAACCCATTTCTGCAAATTTTGCACAAAAATACACCTAAAATTTCTGGAATGTCGCGGCCCTCTTTTTTTTTTTCCGAAAAAAAAAATTCTGCAAAAATAAAAAATATTTTCCCACAATGTCTGCCAAAGAAAGTGCTTTGATACCACTTGTTAAGAACCTGGATATATCTACAAATACAATCACTACAAATAATTAATACACAATAGATCCACAANCGTTGAATATGGAAGGAACAATACCATTGTAGAATATGCAGGTTGGACGTTGGTAATCATAACTAGCTCCTGATGTGGGATATTGATGTTCTCTACAAAATCTGGAGTAGAGTCATCAAATAAAATATGGAAGTGGTTATCATCCCATAAACAACAACTATCCATATACCAATCATCGCAATCGACCTCAAAATCATACCAAGCATATATTTCTTTATTATATTCATCCCTAAGGTCCACCATAAGAAATATCTCTTGCATGTTATCCAATGAATCTTGAATACTATGAAAACTATCATTAAGGCCATCTACAAAGCCATCAAATCTGCCAATCAATGTGTCAAACAATTGGGTTTTGAATGCTTTAGTAATCTATAGAATTTCTTTGAGGGTTTGAGAAGAAATAGCCATATGAGCACCCTATGAAAATTTATGAACTCTGCAGTCTCACCACCGTCACAAAAAAACCCAAAAAATAGAACAATAAATTACTGTAGAAAATCGGGGTGTTTTTCGTAAAAACCCTGAACAATTGTTGAATTTAAATGCTCATAACTTCACTTCCCGGACTCTGTTTCAGATGATTTGTTTTTTGAAATTGGGTGAAAATGTGAGAGGAACTCAGATATGTAATTTTTTGGGGAAAATTTGGTCTCCAGATGCTATAGAAATAAAATAAAAAATCGTGCCGCTGTCCGCAGAAAAAAACCCTGAAAAATTATAGATTTTAAAACTTCAATTTCTTGACTTATCGAACTCTATTTCGGACGATTTGTTTTTTCAAATTAGGTGTTTTTCTGAGAGGAACTCAGATATACAACCCGTTTCTGCAAATTTTGCACAAAAATATACCTAAAATTTCTGGAATGTCGCGGCCCTCTTTTTTTTTCTCCGAAAAAAAAAATCTACAAAAATAAAAAATATTTTCCCACAATGTCTGCCAAAGAAAGTGCTCTGATACCACTTGTTAAGAACCTGGATATATCTACAAATACAATCACTACAAATACTTAATACACAATAGATCTACAGAGAAAGATAGAAGAAACCACACTTTATTATTTCCAAACCCTTGAGGTAGGGAAACACCATACAATGGATCCTATTATGGAAGGGATCCTCTCCTGTTCAGTTGCATATTCGAGGGGGCTTCCTCCGAATGAGATTCATCTCCAAACACAATATTTCTCTTCATTTCCCCTTACATTGCTTGAAACTCTTTATATAGTGCTACCATCACCTAAGAACATTCTATAGGAGGAATCTTCTAGAAGTAAAACCTTCTAAGAAGTCCTCTTACATTTATTATATCTAACTACTCATTTATTATATCTAACTACCATAGTGGGCCTTATTTAATAATATAGTGGACCTAGTCCACCTTACATTGAATGACCTCCACTGTTATCACTATGGACCCTTTGACCCCCCCCACTACCTCTCTAGCTACCTTACAGATGTTGTCACATATAGTAAGCTACCAATCATTGACATGTATTACCTCTGGTCTGTAGACTTTGAATCATCATCTTTGCTCAACTTGCAACTGGTTTGCATAGGAGTGGTAACTGGTTTTCAATCTTCCATTCCGAACCTCTTTAACATTTCTCTGATATACTTAGTTTGAGAAATAAAAATTCCTTGGTTTCTTTGACATATATGAAGACCCAAAAAGAAGGATAGTCCTCCAAGTTATGACATTTCAAATTTATTATGAATATCCTTTGCAAATCTCTGGCTTAANAATCATTGACATGTATTGCCTCTGGTCTGTAGACTTTGAATCATCATCTTTGCTCAACTTGCAACTGGTTTGCAAAGGAGTGGTAACTGGTTTTCAATATTCCATTCCGAACCTCTTTAACATTTCTATGATATACTTAGTTTGAGAAATAAAAATTCCTTGGTTTCTTTGACATATATGAAGACCCAAAAAGAAGGATAGTCCTCCAAGTTATGAAATTTCAAATTCATTATGAATATCCTTTGCAAATCTCTGGCTTAACCTATCATTAGTACTTCCAAACAATATCATCAACATAAATTTCAATTAATAAAATATTACCTTGATTCACCTTGATGTAGAGGTTGTTGTCTGTGCTTCTTTTTCATATTTCGCAGGGAGTTTTATCATTGTTGTTTCTGAGCATTACTCTATTTTGAATGTGAACTGATGTATGCACTGCATGTGTCCAAAAAATATCTGTCAATTTGGAATCCATTAGAATTGTTCGAGCCATTTTCTGTGTAATTATCATCCATTATGATAATGTTCCTTTGTCTCTGAACCACTATCTGAACCAATGTATGAATCCATGCTCTCATCCACTATCATATATTTTTCCAAACCTGCTAAGTGTTCTTACAAATCCATCTATGTCCATACTGTCCAAGACTCTACTTCTACAACTATCCATAATGATGACTCATTTATCATTATACTATCATGAAGTCTTGATTAATCTATCAAACTATACTTCTTCTAACTAATTGCATTGAATCTGTCTTCTCAAAATCTGCAAGCTTCTCGAAGGATGGTTCTTTGGATCTATCACAGCTATCGCATAGACTCCCCTTGTCTAATATTCATATTACTTGGGAGTCTCTAAGCCATATGGATCAGAACAATTCCTACTCTGATATGTATTCGTCATCATCTTGATTGGTAGATTCATTATCTCTCTGAGCTCTGACTTTTTTCTTCCTGTCTGTGGATTCATCTTTCACTACAATGCCTGAAAGTACAATCTCTTGAACCTATTCCTTATTTACATGTCCTTCCTTTCTTTCAGTTATTTTCCAAACCTTTTTGTATCTGACATCTTTACTTTTCTTTGTAGAATTTTATTCATATTGTTTTATTTCCAATCTTGCGATCTCTGGCACCTGGTCTTTGTTCACATGTTCTTCCTGTTTTCTTATCCATACTTTGTTATATATGATATCAGTATTCTATTTCATGGAAGTATCGATCATGCTTCTACAATCACTGGCGATGTGTCCATAGTTATGACATTTGTAACACTCAATGTTACGTGCGATCACATAGGCACTTCTTGCTTGGAAATTTCTTTTATAATCCCTGCAATCTGCAACCTTATGTCCAAATTTAGTACAATAAAAAAAATTACCATAAAATAAATTTGCATATCTAGGAGTGAATAATCTTCTTTGTGGCGTAGTCCTTCTAAATTTTTGCCTTGACTGATTATGATCATGATTGAATATTTTTTGTGGCTTGAACATGGATGTTCTTCTTGAAGATGTATCTTCAATAGTTTTCTTAGATTCCGCTTGACCATGATTCTTTCCTTTCAGTACTTCTGCATAACTCTTTCTATTTTCTTCATTCTTCTTTTCTAGCAACCTAGAGTGCTTATCTTCATTCTCTATAACTGATGTGGATGTTTCTATCTCTTCAACTTTCTTATTGAGCTTGACGATTTTACTTCTCAATGTGACAAATTCTTCTTCAAGCTTCTCAACCTCTTCTTCTTTCTTCATTATCTGAGACTTCGTGACTTCTTCTGTTCTTTTCGCTTCTTCAAGCTAAATTTTTAATGTGATTATTTCTTCTTCAAGTCCTTTATATTCTTGACCAAACTCTGCCTTAAGCTGGTTTAGATCGTTAGTTTTTTCCTTAAGATTTTCTGTCAATATCTTCTCTCTCATTTCTGCTTCTTCCTTCTATGATTCTATGTTGGTTTCCAAACACTGCTTTTGATATGCAAGATTTTCTTCGATCTTCTGGCTTCTTCTAGCTGAGTTCTTAAGTTTTCGATGACTATTGGGCTTCTTCAAAAATGTGAACACTTTCCTTTTGTTTCATCAATTCTTTCTTGAGTGAATTGTTTTCTTCTCTTAGTTCATCTAAAGCACTAATCAATTATTCTTCATAATTGTCTTCCTTTTCAATTAGTTTTTCTGTCTCATTTCCTTCATGGCATTCTATTTCAAGATTTCCACATTTTTCACAATTAAAACAAAAAAACATACCTCTGGTGATTATGTACTCTTCATCTTCTGAATCTGCTTGACACGGTGAAAATAATTCTTCTTGATTTATATCTGCATCTTCTTTGACATTTTTCGAATATGTGATGGGTGAATAATATATGTCATGTAACTTATCCCAAAGTTATTTTGTTGATGAACTTTTACCAACCTTTTCTTTTACCGGATTAGGTAGTCCTTCCCAAATGAAATCCATTGCTATTTTGTTATTCTTCCTCAATTCCTTCTTGGCTGCAGTATTTTCCCTTTTTGAACTATCGTATCCTGTAACAACTGATAGCCAAATATATTGTCCCTGTGCCTGTAAAAATAATTTTGTCCTTATGCTCCACATCTCATACTTAAAACCATTATGACTATTAAACATTGGTACTCCATTCTCAGAATAATCCATGATCTCCTTCGAGTGGTTAAACTGTTTCTTGAAGGAACCATCTATGATACCAATTGTTGGATTATTGAGAGGGGGGGGGATGAATCAGTAATAGAGCAGTTTAATCCTTTTTAAACCATATAATCCAAGTGTTATATCAATGTATCATTATCATCCAATAACTGAAGAGTAAATAAGAAATGAACAATCATACACATACATAGTACACCAGTGTTTTACATGGAAACCCAAAGCTGGAGAAAAACACATAATGTTTTTTCCTATATGTCTTAAATAATTACATTCATTGGAAGCACCAAATTCCTTTGTTTTCCAGCTGCAACTGGAAGGAGGCTCCAACCCCCCAGTTTCTTAGGCTATAACCCGAGGGAAGCTCCAACTCCCCATTTCTCTGGTTACAACCAAAAGGAGGCTACAACCCCCTATGTTCTTAGACTACAACCGAAAGGAGGCTACAACCACCTATCCTTGCCCCGTCCAACCACACTGATGTATAAGTAGAATGATTGAACCACTGCCACACTATCACTGTGAGATATATTGTTGTAAACCTGTACCTATCAACATGCAGCAAATAACCTGTACCAATAACCTTAAACATGCATCAACCTGTACCTCAACCTGTAATTAACCTGTACCATAAACA
>JASDQU011402424.1:28086-43659 GCA_032191745.1 Picea mariana | reverse complement strand
ATAATGACCAAAAACACTCTTCATCAATCTAAGATTTATTATGAAATAACCAAAAGTACTCTTCACCAATATCATTTCATAATGACTAAAAATACTCTCCACCAATCTAAGATTTATTGATTCATTAATCTCATAATGACCAAAAATACTCTTCACGATTCTAAGATTTATAGCTATATTAATCTTCATTTATAAGATTTATTGATTCATTAATCTTCATTTCATAAGGACCAAAAACACTCTCCATCAATATAAGATTTATTGATTCATTTCATACGAATCTAAAATTTATATATTCATTAATCTTCATTTCTAAAATTTATTGATTCATTAATCTTCATTTCACAATGACCAAAAATACTCAAAGTGTAGCTAGTTACTTCAATCTAAGATCTAAGATTGTAAAGTGTAGCTTGCTACTTTATTGATTCATTTGATAATGACCAAAATGTTGGGTATGTGTTATATTCTTTGCAAAATTGATCCCATGTAATGTACATTGATATGGAGGCAAAGGGGGTTTGGAGGATGCTTTGCACCCCCTAGCTTGGAGGGCTGTGGGGGTTCGGGGGCGAGAGCCCCCGAGAAAAAAAATTGGGTCCATTTTTGACATTTTTTCGGCACTTGGATTTTTGCCAATGGTTTTCTAATTATGGTTAAGGAATTAGGGTTGTTGACTAATTCAGGTAAATGGATTAGGGTTTGGATGTTGTGGGATCCTATATGTATATTGTATTGTAAACAATGAATATTATGAATAGAAGATTAGAGGTGTGACTCTAAACATATTGTTGGTTTTCCCAGTTTGGGTTTCTAGGGTAAAAATCTTTGTGTAATGTGTGTGTGTGTGTGTCTTTTCTGTTTTATTAAGAATATTTTTGTAATAATTAATTGTACAAGGTTAAAATCTACATTTGGTATTAGAGCAATTATTGGCTTCAGGGGGATGCCTTTGTAGTCAAGGGTTTGGCTTAGGTATGTGATAATCCTTGTTACAGTGGGAGATCCATGGTATTCATTTTTTTAGGTGAAAAGAAATGGTGAGCAACTCAAAAATATAGATCGAGAAATTTAATGGGCAAAGTTTTGAGTTGTGGAAGCTAAAGATGGAAGATCTGTTAGTAGACAAATATCAGTGGATCACGGTGGATCCATGTATTGCACCTATATGAATGTCGACAAAAGACTGGAAAAAGTTGGATCTGAAGGAGAAGAGAACAATCCAGTTGTGTCTCTCGGATTCAATATTATTGAATGTGTCAGGGGAAGCTAAAAGCAAGGAATTATGGGATAAGTTGGGGACTTTGTATAAGTCTAAGTCTTTGGTAAATAAACTTTTCTTGCAAAAGATATTGTATAACCTGAGGATGAAATATGGAGACTTGGTGATAGAGCATATGAACACCTTCAATACAGTGGTAAGTCAATTGTTATTTGTTGATATTAAGATTTCTTATGAAGACATATGTGTCAATTTATTGTGCTCTTTACCAGACTCATGGGATAGTCTAGTTGGGGCCATAGGTAGTAATACAACTGATTTAAGTTTCGATGATGTGTTCTCATTCTTGGTGTTATAGGAGATGAGGTGGAAGAACATGGAAGGATAGAGCACATATGTATTATTTGCAAGATGATGCTCCCGGGAAAGAAATAGATCTAAGTCCTCAAGTGGGATATCTAAATATAAGGGTAGATCGAAATCTCCTAGAAATTTTGTAAAGGTATGCTAGAGATGTGGAAAGAAAGGCCACTACAATAAGAAATGTAGACCCAAAATCATTAAGATAGGAAAGGGATCTAAATATGCTACTTCTACAAAAGCAAAAACCTTCTCGGAAGAAGGAGGTGATGTGTACTTGGCTTCTTCAAGCACATGTGCAGATCATGAGGCATGGTTGGTTGAATCAGGAACATCCTTTCATATGAATCCCCACAGGGAGTGGTTCTATGAATATGAAAGGTATGATGGAGGTGATGTTTTCCTAGGCGACGACTCGACAACCAAAATCACAGGGAAAATAAATGTCAAGCTGTAGGTCATGGGTGGAAGGATTAGAACATTGCTTGGTGTTCTGCACATCCGAGGATTGGGAACAAATTTGGTTTTTGTAAGAAAAATGGATGATGCAGGCATAAAAACAATGTTCGAGAAAGAAACCTGCAAGATGGTTCAAGGAGAAATGGTGTTGCTGAAGGGAGTTCAGATCGGAACTTTGTATAAGTTGCAGGGAAGTACTATTAGTGATGGGTGTAATAGTTCCATTTTTCCTGAGATTAGAGATGAAGAAGGAAAAACTCCTACAATCTCTAGAGAAAAGGCTATGTTGTGGCATCAAAGACTGGGGCATATTGGAGAGAATGGATTTCGACTACTACACGATAAAGGTATGGTTGAATGAGGCTTTTGACTACTACACGATAAATGGTAGCCTTGGATAAGAATGAGGCTTGGGATCTAGTGGAGTTTTCGACTGGAAGAAAGACCATTGGTAGCAAGTGGGTGTTTAAAAAGAAGTTGAATGTAGAAGAAAAAGTGGAGAAATAAAAAGCTCAGTTAGTAGCAAAATGTATTCCCAGGTTGAGAGAATTGTCTTTGGTGAAATGTTTCTCTTGTTTCCAAGTTAACTTATATTAGATTTATTTTATCTGTTGTTGTTGCATTTGATTTTGAATTAGAGCATATGGATGTGAATACATCATTCCTACATGGGTATTTGGAAGAAGAAATATACATGAATCAACCATAAGGCTTTGTTGTGAAGGGAAAGAAGGAGCCAATATGCAAGCTAAAAAAGTCCTTGTATGGGTTAAAGTAATCACCAAGAATGTGGTATCAAAAAATTGATACTTATGTGTTGGGACTTGGCTTCACAATGAGCAAAGTGGATCACTGTGTGCATTTCAAATTAATTGGTGATCATCTTATTTATTTTTTCTTGTATGTGGATGATATGTTGTTGATAGGAACCAACAAGGAAATTATACGGAATGTGAAAACTCAGTCGTCCTCTAAATTTGACATGAAGGATCTTGGTGCTGCAAATTTCATTTTGGGAATGGAAATTAAAAGAGATCGGGAAAAGAGGAAACTCTAGTTAAATCAGAGGAAATATGATGAGACAATATTGTTGAGGTTTAATATGCAGGAATGTAAACCGGTCAAGGTTCCTATTGTTGTGGGTGTAAAGTTATTTGTAGATTAGTGTTTGAGGACACATGAATAGGAAGAGGACATGTCTTGTGTTCCATATGCTAGTGCAATTGGCAATTTGATGTATGCAATGGTCTATACTAGACTAAACATTGCACATGTAGTGGGATTTTTGAGTAGGTATATGTTAAAACCAAGGAAGAAGCATTGGACAACAATAAAGATGGTTTTTAGGTATTTGTGTGGTGCTACTAGTTATGGATTGTGCTACTAAGGAAGAAAAATATTGGACAGAGTGTTGGACATTCATGGTTTTGTATATGCACACTGGGCTAGAGATCTAGATCACAGAAGATATACAAGTGGGTATGCGTTTAACCTGTTTGGAGGAGCGATCGGTTGGATGAGAAAAATACAGTCTATAGTGACACTCTCAACTACATAAGTTGAATACATGACAACCACCCATGAAAGAAAGGAATAAATATGGTTATAGAGATTTTGTCCATGTATTGGGTTGGTACAACTAGCTGTAAGGATAGGTTGTGACAATGAGAGGGAAATTTTCCCGGCGAAGAACTTGGATTATCATTCAAAGACAAAGCATATTGATATTCAATATCAATTTGTGAGAGACATAGTTGAAGACAAGACGATGTTGTTGATGAAGGTGGACACTTTGGAGAATTTTGCAGATTCACTAACAAAATATGTGAGCACTAAGAAGTTCTCTTGGTGTAGAGGATCTATGGGCATTGATGCCCTAGATTTTTGACTGTGTAATCTTGTAACCCCTTGTATGCAAAGAAAACAACAAGTGCAGAATATTGGGTATGTGTTATATTCTTTGCAAAATTGATCATGTGTATTGTACACTGATATGGGAGAAAATGGGGTATGGCTTTATGATTTTCACCCCCTATCCGGGATGGTTGCAGGGGTTCAGGGGTGGGAGCCCTCGAGAAAATAATTTGGGCTCATTTTTGGCAGTGTTTTGCATCCATTTTTGGCAATTTTTCGGCACATGTTTTTTGTCAATGGTTTTCTAATTATGGTGGTTGACTAATCCAGGTCAATGGATTAGGAGTTTGGATGCCAATAGATCCTATATGTATATTGTTCGACAACACAGTTATTCCAATAGAGGATGAACACCTTTAGTAACCACTCACATAACCAGATCAAATATCAACACACGAATGTTTTCATGTGGTAAAACCCCTACGGGGAAACATCCATGACCCCAGCCAATGAGACCACTTGGAGCAGTTTATTAATGCATAGAAAAAGATTACAGAGAGATTTTGCAAGAGAGTTTCTCACAATCGATCATCAGCAAATGACCCTCCATGTTCTTTAAATAGAGATCATGGACCAATTGGGTGTTAAGCCATAGATCAATGGTCATTAAGATCGAGGAGAGTATTAACCGTTGGATCACTCTATGTCGGGAACATATCGTGACCGTCGGATTTCCTAACTACAAATGCATACTAAGGCATACTAAAGAAACACAATAGAAAACACACTTTTACCTAACGACACAATAGACCAAGTAGATCTTATTAACTCCTAAGTGTCTAAATATCCTAACATATATTTTATTTTAAAAAATGAATAATATGAATAGAAGATTAGAGGTGTAGCTCTAAGCAGGTTGTTGGTTTTCCTGGTTTGGGTTTCCAGGGTAAAAATCTTTGTGTAATGTGTATGTGTGCCATTGTATCTTTTATGTTTTATTAAGAATCTGTTTGTATCAATTAATTGTACAAGTTTCAAATATACACAAAAATACTCTCCACTAATCTAAGATTGGAAAGTGTAGCTAATTACTTCATTGATTCATTTGATAACGACCAAGAATAGTCTCCAATCTAAGATTGTAAAGTGTAGCTAGCTACTTCATTGATTCATTTGATAATTACCACAAAATTACTCTCCAATATAAGATTAACCACTCTCATGTATCACACCATTAATAAGCTCCAACACTCCAATGACTTACATGATTGGATTTTTGTTTTGAACCTCTCATGGATCACAACCATGAAGGAACTGCCAAGTCCTTAAGACTAAAGAGATTTGATGCCATGTTAATAGTCAATGATACAACAAGATGGTGGAAAAGGCACAAGTGATTCTCAATTGATATTCATACCAAATATGAAAAAACATAGTACATGGATGTAACCATCTCTGATCTAGGTGGATATTGGTGGCCACCCACCTATTCCAACTGGCTCCTTTTGACAATTTTAGTTTAGCACGTTCTTCTATAATTATTTTTAATTGTGGGTTCTACACTTTTAGGATTGCCTGAATCCTTACACATCTTCCAGGTGTACATTATTGGTCTCCCACCTAATTCAATTGGATTAATTTGGAATATTTCATGTCAGTACATATTTATGTACTTCAAGGGACATTTTGGGGCCCTAAATAGTGTTTTTTTGGCTTGCCACAATCAAACTGTAGAGAAAGTCAAATTTTGACGACATAATGTGTATTTCTAAAAAATACCTTTCCAATGGGCTATCATGCACCTAAAACAAAGGTCGTATGAAAACGTTACGACCTAGGGAAGTGTAGGTACCAACTTACCCATCGAGTCCCACATAAAATTTGGTGTTTCATCTCCTAGGGTTAGGTTTTTGGATGTCTAGGGTTTTGGAATTCATGAGTAATGATAAAAATGCCTCTCGAGCCTCATTGTAATCATTATGCTCAGACGGATGCGTGCAACAACCACATCTCTTCTTAAAGATATCTACCACCATTTGAGCATGTTGTTTCAGTTCTGCAGTTTTACAGTTTCAACCTATTTTATTTATTCAATAGAAGTTATTATTCACTGGATATCTGTTGTTGTTCTCTATATATCTATGTTATTATATTTAGTCTTTTATTCATTTCATTCTGCTCATAAATCTGGATCAGTGTTATAAGAGCGGTCTGCTCTTCATTTATTTTTCTTTGTGCATGTCCCCAACAAGATCTAGGTACAAGAAATTGGGACTTGAACCAGTCGATCCTTTGCAATATCGGTCGCGCCGAGCATGAAAACTATCAACAACCCATGGGGGGTGAAAATAAATATTATGGAGTAGGATATCCTTTTAAAATGTTGCTCAAGGAATCCCTTGCACGAAAAAGGAACACAATGATGGAAAACTTTTCAGAGATCCTTTGGTGGCTACCCACGAGAGAAGCATCTTCATCAAGTGGCCATGCAATCCCCTTCAAGGTACAGTTAAATTTTGATATTACATTATTTGAAGGACTTATAGATGCAGATGTTGTAGATAAATGGTTGAATCTTCTCTAAGAGTATTTTTTAGCCATTTTTTCGATATGGAAAAGATTACTTTTGCACTCCTCAAGGCTGTCCCCCATGTTAAGGACTGGTGGGATACTTACTCTGAGCACATGTCCATAGGGGAATCTGAAATATTTGCATTTTCCCCCACATGGTATTCCTTCAGGGATTCCATTAAAGAACAATACTATCTTGTTGGAAGCTACAAGGACTAGTACACAAGATGGACCACCCTGCGTTAGGAAAGAGACTAGAAAGTACCGGATTTCACAAATATTTTCCATACACTACGCACCAAATTGGGTATCAAAGACTCTGAGTGGCATCTGGTGCTCAAATACTATGATTGTCTGCATAGATACATTCAAACATAAATGGAGTTTATGGACATCACATCATTGGGTACAAATTATAGATATGTTGTCAAGATCTAGCAAGAATTTAAGCACAGGAGGTGAGATTTTGGATCTGCAAACTCCTCACAGCTTAAGCAGGGTAAAGGTGGCCCCAACCCACAAAACAAGGGACAGAGAAAATATGGCCACTCTTAGGACAACCAGTCCAAGCCAAAACACAATAAGGGTAATGTGATTTCGAAGAAGGACATGTGAAAATGGTATGAATACCATAAATCCCTTGGCACAACACTAAAGAATGTCTCTCCAAGTAGACACTGGTGGTCGAGATGAAAGATTCTGAGTTAGAGGAAGATTCTGACTCTGAATCAAATCCAGAAGGAGGGAAGAAGATTATTGATGTTGAACCTAGTGCCACTATCTCTACAACCAAAGTCCATCCAAGTGAACTAGAAGAACCAAAGGAAGGGGAACGCCTCTTTCACTCAAAGATGTGGGTAAAGGGGGCTCCACTTCATTTCATTTTCGATAAAGGAAGTCAGAATAACCTGATATCATCATAGGTTGTCAAGTGGCTGAACCTACCGACAACACCGCACCTACAACCCTACACCATCAGTTGGCTTCACAAAGGAAGAGATCTTCGCGTCAACCAACAATGTCATCTACCCTCCGGGATCAAGCCTTTCAAAGACGAGGTATTCTGTGATATTTCTCCCCTTGAAGTTTGTGATGTTCTTTTAGGACACCCATATTTCTGGAAGTGACATGTTGTGTATGAGTCTAGACCCTGCAGTGTTATTATTACTTTGGGTGGGAAATTGTACAGGATACCAGAGGTAGCGCCTCCTACTGCTATTTCTTTAATCTCTACTAAGCATTGTAGTAAGGTAATTTCACAGACCAAGAAGTTCATATTCTTTATGATCTGTTATCACAGTAAGCAGAAGGTCTCTGCCACATTTGTGGCCTCTACACAGAGCCTCTCTTTGCAGTAGAAGTAAGTGGACGGGATCTTGGAAGAGTACAGAGACATCTTCTCCTCACTCACCAAGGTACTGACGCACTGCCAAGTCAACCATCCAATTGATCTAACCCTTGGTGAACCTCTGCCTAATGGACCAGTCTATCGTCTCTCCCTGATGGAAAATGACTAAATCAAGCACCATATCCAAGAGTTTCTTCAAAAGGGTCACATCAAACCCAACTCTTCCCCTTGCAAAATCCCGATTGTACTGGTGCAGAAGAAATATGGGACTTGGCAGCTCTACATTGATTATAGAGCATTAAACAAAATCACAGTCAAGAACTAGTACCCAATTCCCAGAATTTATGACCTTATTGACCAACTCAAGGGGGGAAATTTCTTTAGCAATATTGACCTAAAGTTTGGCTACCACTAGTTTCCCATCGAACAAAATGATGTATGGAAGACAACTTTCAAATCTAAAAAAGGTCTCTTCGAATGGTTGGTCATGCCCTTTGGCTTAAAAAATGCACCAACCACTTTCATGAGGTTGATGGATGATGTATTGAGACCCTTCACCAACTCTTTTGTGGAATAATATTTGTATGACATCCTCATCTTCAACAAACTTGGGAGGAGCACATGCACCATATTCAGTAGGTTTTGAGTACTCTGCGATAACAAAAGCTATATTCCAACTTGGAAAAATGCTCCTTTGGCAGGAACATGGTCCAATACTTGGGCTACATTGTTGATGAGCATGGCGTACATGTTGATCCATCTAAGATCCAAGTCATATGTGACCGGTTAGCCTCGACCACACTAACCAAGATTCAGATATTCTTGGGACTTTCCAACTTCTACCGACGGTTTGTGTTTTTATTCTCCCATATTGCATGGGACCTCAACCAAGTGACCAAGGGAGGTGGCAGGGAAAATTACGCATGGGGGAAGGAAAAACAATGAGCATTTGATGATATAAAGCATCACTTATGCTCAAATCCAGTACTCTCCTTACCTAATATGCAACAACCATTAGAGATTGAGACTAATGCATCTGACTATGTTGTAGATGCAATTCTCACTTAGCACGGTCATTTGATAGCATACCATAGTGAGACACTCTCAGATAATGTCCGGAAATACCCCACCTATGACAAGGAAATTTATTCCATTGTAAAATCTTGTTGTCAATGGAAACATTACATTCTAGGAAAGGAGACAATCATCCACACTGATCACAAGTCTTTGCAGTTCATATAGACACATGGGAAATTGAAGAATGACCACCATCAGAAGTGGTCCACCTACTTGCAACAGTTCGATATCAACATCAAGTATAAGACATGGAGCTCAAATTGTGTCACTGACTGCCTCAGTCGACCTCCCATGGTTACACTAGCCACTGTGCTCCATTCTTGCGGGAATGAGGCATCTAAGTGGCCTCAAATTTATCATCAATATCCAGACTTCGCCACCACCTATCATCTCTTGGGTACAGGCGTGAATGTCATCAATTTTCACATTCATGATGAATTTTTATACCATCTAGGCCATCTTTGTGCTCCTAAAAGCGAGCATGCAAAGATGATTTGGGAGGCTCACTATAGTCAGATTCCAGGAAATTTTGGCATGGATAAAATTTTGGTCATTCTACAAAAACATTTTTATTAGCCAAAACTTCGACAACACGTCAATAAGTATATCAAATATTGCACCACCTATGCCACTACCAAGCCAACCATCAAGAAGCAAGGCTTATACACCCCTCTTCCTACTTCCGAGAGGCCTTGGGAATCTATCTCGATGTATTACATCTCTAGCCTTCCATCCACCAAGAAAGACAATGATTGTGTATTTGTGGTAGTTGATCAATTTTTGAAGATGGCCATTCTCACACCCTGGAAGAAGATCATCACAACGACATATAATTCCAAGATCTTCTTTGAATGAGTGTGGGTCCATTTTGGGATACCACAGACCATCATCTCTGATCAGGACAACAAGTTCCTCAACACATTTTGGTCGAGTCTCTGGTCATTGTTGGACACCAATCTCACTAAATCCACTTCCTTCCACCCTCAAACTGATGGCCAAAATAGGTTGTCAATTGGATGATTGTGCACAACCTGTGCATGTATAACTCTAAGTATCCATGTACATGGGATGAGAGTCTTATGTATGTTCAAAACAACTACAACATGGCTCTCTATAGATCCACTGGCCATAGCCCCTTTTAGGTGGGGCTAGGATTCCAACCCTTGGTTCCCATTGATGTTTTACTACCTCTTGCAAAAACACAGACATATTCTTCCCATGTGCAGTGTGAGGTGGACAAAGTCACTAGATTCATTGAGAGGATTCAACGCATCCGCCAATAGGTCCATGAGAGTTTGCATAAAACCAATGATAAGTACAAGTAATGCCATGATCAACAACGGGTACTGCACAAATTTCAGGTTGGAGACAAGGTCTTGTTACATTTTCAAAAATAAATCCTTACAGGGGTCCATTGGAAGATCTATCCACTTTGCTATGTGCCTTACACTATCACTAAGGTTGTGGGTGACAATGATTTTGAGCTCAACACTCCCCCCTTCCTTAGCTTGCACCCAATGTTCAATGTGGACCTCCTCCAGTCATATTTTGCACCATTATTGGACACCTCAGAGATCGAAAAATAATGAATACCAATAGAGATAAACCTTGACTACATGGAACAAGCACCCACTGATTGGATAGTGGACACATAGTTCAAGGGCACTCACCAGCATAGGATCTAGCTTTATCAGGTTGTCAAGGCAATGCAACTCCTGCACCAAGGCAAGTGGCTCATTCAAAGCCAAATTCAACAGAAATTTTCTCACCTTATGGAGGCACTCAACACAATGGATACCATTGCTTCCTAAGGAGGGAGAATTGATCTAGGTGGATATTGGTGGCCACCCACCTATTCCAAGTGGCTCCTTTTGATAGTTTTAGTTCAACACATTCTTTTGTAATTCTTTGTAATTGTGGGTTCTACCCTTTTGGGGCTATCTGAAGACCTACACAAATTCTAGGTGGATATTTTTGGCCTCCCACCTAATCCAAATGGATTAGTTTGGAATATTTCATGTCAGTACATCTTTATGTACTTCTAGGGCCCTAAAAAAATTTTATTTTTTTATTTTATTTTTTTTTCTTTTTTTTTCTTTTTTCGGATTACCATAGTCAAACTATAGATAGAGATATATTTTTATGGAATAATGTGTATTTCTTGAAAATACCTTTCCAACGGGCTATCACATGCCTAAAACAGAGGTTGTATGCAAAAGTTATGACCCCGAGAAGTTGAGGTGCCAACTTATCCATCAGGGCCCACATAACTTTTGGTGTTTCATCTCCTAGGGTTAGGTTTTTGGATGTCTATGGTTTTGGAATTTAGGAGTAATGTTAAAAAGGCCTCTGGAGCCTCATTGTAATCATTCTACTCAGACAGATGCATGCAAAAGCCACATCTCTTCTCAGAGATAACTACCACCATTCGAGAAAGTTGTTTCAATTCTGCAGTTTTACTATTTCAGCCTATTTTATTTATTCAATAGAAGTTATTGTTCATTGGATATTTGTTGTTTTTCTCTGTATCTTTGTGTTATTGTATTCAGTCTATTATTCGTTTCGTTCCACTCATAAATCTGGATCAACCTCATAAGTTATATTTTCTCTCACACTAACCCCTTATCTGTGGATAAGGATAACACCTCATTAAGAGATAAGGATAAAAACTCATAAAGAGGTGATGTAGGTACTTATGATTGTATAGGGACTCATGGGATAATAGGAAGGTCTAAAAATCGATGTTCAAAATTTTGTGGTAGAATGTTTTGTTTTCCAACATAACAAAGTAGAGACAATCAAGACCTTAGGTTTTATAGAACCATTAGCCATACACAGTCATAATTAGGAAGAGGTCTCAATGGATTTTATCATGGGTCTACCAAAGTTTTAAGGAAAGAATGTCATCATGGTGTTGGTGGATAAATTTACAAAGTATGCCCATTTTTTCTTCCTGATCTTAAATTTAGTTCTAAAGGCTTCATTTTAAACCACTAATTCAAATTCTATTAACATGCTTCTCAATTTCCCACAATTGCATTTAAAATTGGATTAATTCATTAAAGATCGACATTTAAAGAAAAAAAATTTAAAAATATAACTGAAAAATAACACAAGCAATACTCGAAAAATTGATAACGAAGTTCACCCATGTGGGCTATGTCTCTAGGTCTGCTTCAAATGATTATCTGATCCATTAAAAATGATGTAGTACATTATTACAACTCTTTACATCACACAAGGGTATTCAATCTACAACAATGATCTTTGATGTCCTCTAAGATGATACTAGTGGCGTCTTCCCACATTAAAATGAACACATGATTTTCTTATTCTCCCAATGAAGGGGATCTTTTCCATTGATTGAATTTCATGACCGAAGACTACTCATTCCTATTGTGTGGGAGTCACAATTTTTTTTTATGTTGCTACTGGAGATATTTGGTAGCTTGGATCGACTCATGTACACAACCCTGTCTGACCTTGGTGTTGAGAACTTTGGATTCTTTGTTTTTTGGTCACCCCAATATGAACATGATCTACCATTATTATAACAAAACACATACTTAAAGGTGATCTTGCATAGGGGAGTGGCATGTGTATAAAATATGTAATGATTCCCTTGATGTAGGCATTGTGCTTTCTATAGTTGAGACTTCTAAATTGTTCAGTTCCCTTACAAAATCTACTCTTTTTTCTTTATGAATGGATAATGCATCCCATATCTCTCATGGTGAGCCAAGAAAGAAACCATGTGAGAAATTTTGTTGCAATAAATGAGTTTTTTGTGACATATATTTGTTCAATTTGTTGAGCAACCATTGGTTTTAGGATTTTCTTTTTCTATTGGTTGAGTTGTGAGGATCCTTCTGGATCACTTTCTTTCTAATATTTTTAAAGTGGGTGCTATCACATGAAATGTTCAGTAGTAAAAAATTCTAACCTTAGTCTATGTAAGATTCTTGGTGTCATGTTAGTGTTCATCATCATGAAATAAATAGGGGTCGGCATTGATATCCTAAACCCTGGCCATTTTCAATTTTGTTATACCAAAGGATCAATTTACAGTTTCCTCTTGCAATAGTAACCTTATCCACTATATTACCATGCACTGCAAATTGTGCACCGCAAACTGGCACTGCAAACTCTTTGTTTTCTCATAGATCAAACTTTCCTCAATTGAGATTCATCTAGGTCCAAGGTTTTAACATGTCAACTCATATTTTTCTCCTCATACGTGGAAAATCTTGCAATCTTTTCATAAAACTTAGTTCAATTCATGTTGCAAACTGGTGCTGCGAACTTAACCACTTGTGCTGCAAACCCTATTTTTGAAACAGAGTTGCTTCAATTCTTCCTGTCTGTAGCCTCATCCAAGTTAAATTTTTGTTCTTCTTTTCTCACATCCTACTTGCATCTTGTTCATCCTCCAATTGTTGTTGTGAATACAATTACAACTTAAGTGATGATTTTGTGTCTTGAGCTAAATTTAGCATCTTCATATGATTTCTCCAAGGTTAATTCATGTTTCAAGAGGTTTGTAGTAGGATCTAGAAGTTTTTTCCCAAATTCTTATGCAATTTTTAAATTTTGGAATCATTTTGGCTAAAAAAGGCACCTACAGGAAAGTTCGCATCGCATGCTGTCAAAGGTGATGCAAACTGGTATTTTTGGACGTTTGCAACAAATTAGTACATAGTAGAGTCATTTTTTCATCGTAACTTTTAAATTCCATTTTGGGTTCTTCTGAAATTTTTTGTGGAGATGAACCATAATATCATGCACTTTTTGACCAAAAATCGGCTTGACCCGATTCATCGTTTGGGAGAAAAGTTGAAATCATCACCTACAGGAAAGTTCGCAGTGCATGTTGTCAAAGGAATTGCAAACTCTAACAGTTTGATAAATTTGAGTTGCAGGAAGGATCATACACTATATATAAGACTTTTTTGTTGAGGAAAGGGTTGGATTCATGATCCAAGAGAGGAGAGAGTTGAAGGAGCATTTTAGTTTCTCATTTGTAAGCCTGAGATCCTGTTTGTAATCAACATTTCTTCCATTAAAGATTCATGAGAGTTGTTTATCAGATTGTATTCTTTGTTTTCCATTTCTCTTATCATCCTCTTTCTTGAATATATTGTAAGTTTTGAGGATCATATCTGCCATTGATTGATGGATTCATGAACAACAAAGGATCTGTTGTAGATTTCCCATTAATCATTTTTTATTGTTTAAGCAATCTTTAATCTGTTTGCAGAAAGGATCTTTGTATGATGGATGTTCTTCCTTTTGTCATATTCTTTATGATTCTAGCCATAATTATATAAATATTTTATCTGGTATACAATTTAAATGCCTTTGATTTGTAGGATGTTATGACTCCATTCCCAATGGAATGCCTTTGTAGACAATTTGTTTCCCTCTCCTTTTCTTACGCAGTCTAGCTGATCCGCTCAAGTATAAACTTGTTTTAACCATTTATATTCTGATGGGTTCTAGGCTTACAACTACAACAATCTAGGTGTGACTTCTAGTGCTAACATTTTTGGTGTCGTTTCTGGGGACGAAGCTGAAGATATTCCCTGGGTTGTACGACATAAATTACTACCAGTTCTTGATGGTGAGCATCGATTGGTGACAGAACAGACTGCAATTTTTCATCATGGTGACTCCACACATTTGAAGAACTTATTGTTTATTCAAATAAATTTATAGGAATCCACTGAGGAACGAGCTCGAACAGAAAATGGAAGGAAGACACAAGAAGTCTAGGTGTCAAGATATAAGTTTCTTCAAGAGCTCATATTATTTTTTATCAGTTCTTTCCTATCCTTTCCTTCATATATCAAGAGAATCATCATTTGCTTTGTTTACTTTGATGACCATAATCCTAATACTGTATACCCCTCTTTGAAAAAAGAAGGTCTGCATTCTTCTTACATAGTTGATGTTGACTCTAGTCCTTCATTTGAAACATATGAGAACAATGTTTGTATTCAAATCCTTCATGAACATGATCAACCCTGTAACCATGTGAATGATACAACAGATTCACCACCTTATTTAATCATAATATCATCTTCTACCACCACTGTTGGAATTTGCAATCAATCCATTAAACCTCACTTTCAACCTACTGATGTTCAGTCCAGAAAAAGAGAAAAAAAGTTTAAACCCTTAAAACTGTCATCCACTCTTCATCCTTACCCTCCCAAGTTTTTAGAATATCTGCCTCTTTTTTTGGAGAAGATCATATTATAATTGAGAAGCGTTTGGGATATTTTCAAAATGTCATTGACAATTTGGAATTCATGCATGAGGATGTTGTTATAAGGTTATTCACCAAATCTTTGGTTGGAGATGCTTCTTTTTGGTTTAAAAATCTAGAGGTTGGTGCTGACGGGCGAAATTGACCGTCCGTCAACTGGGAGAGTGGATCCGGTCCAGGGTTGTCTAAATAACCCAATCCATTTGGGATAACCCACCCTGACGGGTTTAGCGGCTCCATTAGCCGATCTAAGTCCTAAGAAAACAAAAGAAACTACTCTAAACTAACTAATCTAACTAAAAATAACTATTAAAACAAACTAAACAAATCTAACTATTTTATCTATACAATCTACTATCTAATACTATACTAACTCTAAGAAATTAAATATCTAACCACTAACTGAAATAAATC
>JASDQU011402424.1:7834-20252 GCA_032191745.1 Picea mariana | reverse complement strand
ATTTTTATGATTTTATGAAAAAGAAATAAAAACTATCTAAACTAAACAACTAAGATACTAACTCTAACTACAAATCTAAACTACACATATATCTAACTAAACTACTTAAACTATACTAACAAATTAACTACCAAATAAATAACAAACTGACCTGAAGAAATGCTCCAGGTTTGTCCTGTATATAATGATTTTCCTACATGATCGGAGGGAGGAAACCCGCACCGAATTCTCCACGATATTTTCGTAAACTAAAAACAGTTGTGCTCTTCAAATATGATTACAGGACAAAAAAGACATAAAAATTACAACAATATTATGATTTATAAATCTTCACAGTTAGATAAATCTGTATGCAACGATCTATACGAAATGATTCAATTAACGAAGAAGAGAAATATGTGATTCATTAACTGAAACCAAGTAATTGCTATACTTTTAAAAATAATGAAAGAGATCAGATCTGGATAGCACATTAATCAAATCATATCATCCTGCAATAGATTATGATAGCTAAAGTAGTCTGTAATCAACTGCAAACTAACATGCATAAAACTTGAAACAAAAGTTTGATATATTGAAAGCGAAAGCTGTAACAAAACATCAACTTTCGTCTCAGTCTGAGTCACAAATCCATAGTCTGGTTCTCCCACAAGTGAGGATGATCCTTATTACAAAAAATAACAAGTATTTAAAGACCTCCCACAGGGTCAAACATCCCTGTGGAAGTTATCAAAACTATTTACACAAATCTGGGAAAATATCCCAAGTTTGACTAGACTAACAACCTAAAATAAAAACTATATCACACAAATATCTCATAGACTGCCACAACATGCCCAATGTAATTCGAATGTACCTGAAAGAGGACAAAAATGGACAAGTTAAGAGGATATTTTGCTGATAAAACTGATAAAAATCTAATTCTAAAGACTAGCTACAGAATCTTGCGATTCTGTAGCTGGTCTAAATCAAACACAGAATCGTATTAAAATCAATTCGAATCTTAAAGAATTAAAATCAAACTATTAAACAAGTATCTAATTGTTAATTGAAAGACAAACGAATCATTTAAAACAAAATTGTTATACTAATTTGAGATCAAACAAGACTAAGATCAATCAAATGATTACAGAGATGCATGTACTCTGTTTCATTTGTTGTCACAAAATCGGGTAAACGGAATCGTATTGGATAACTCAACAATAATGAAATCATTTCATGGACCAATTGAAATCAAGACTAATAGTTTCTTCATCTATCCACAAGATCACTTTGAATCCAAACATAATCAACAGGATTGTTTTCTCAAATTGATAGCACTATATTAAACATAAACAAGTGATCCATGCTATTAGCGAATCAAACAAAAAATGGTACAAACGAAATCATCGTGAAATTAATCGGTTGATAACAGGATCTGCAAGACTCGTCCCATCATTTGTTATCACCAATTGGGGAAAACACAATCAATTTACAATTCACGAAGTCATCACTTGAATTTATTTCAAAACAAACTATTAGCCAAATTTCCTCATCTGAATTCAACAGAGATAAAATCAAAATAAAAAAATCAGCATCGAATCGATTTTCGATACGAATCCAACTCATAAAAGAAATCGTGCTAACCAAATATATGCATCAACAAGAGCGAATCGAACAGTTTGAGTTTGACATAATCGTTATGAATCAACACAGTTCTATGATTTCAGCGAAGAGATCTTTTGCACAGGTCAGATATAATCCAAATCCAAACGAGAATGTTGACAAACATAATCGTTTTTCCAATTTAATAGACTACATCATATTTATCAAGCCAATTCAATTCTATGAAATCGTCTCAAAAATCAAATCACAAGAACTAAATCAAAGTTGTTGATATCCAACAACAAAATCATGTTAAATCAAAACAGAACTGTGTTCTAATTTTAGCGTAAAAAACCTCCTGTTCAGGTTGGATACAAACAGAATCCAAGTGAAAGAAAAACCCATTGATTTCGTTAATTCAAAGCAACAGAATTACTCAAAATGAATCAAACCCAGTGAAAACCAATCAATTGCTAAACTGGGCACGACCAAATCGTATAACCAAATCATAACTTCATTTAATTTTAGCAAAATGAAAACAATGTACAGGATCCACAACATAACCATTTTTGACAATCAAACTATGACAGAGACATTTCAAATAATGGACAGAATCAACCGTAAACCAAAACTCGATTCATTATATTAATCCAAGCAATTCAAAAAACGAAATTGATATCGAAACTCATACCTGGATAATGAGCAGACAACTTGGTCATGATAGTTTGGAATTGACGAAGGCTGTAGCCGATTCGACATTCCTAAATACAATGGAACCAGTGGTTTTCTGCTTCTTGTCATTTGCTTGAAGCTTGTCCCTTTCACTTGTCAACACTGTAACTTGGTTTTCCAATGATTTAATTTTCGATTGTAATAAGGGAAAGTCAGTATAGTAGCGTTCCAGCCACACATTACACTAGTTGCATGATGATTGCCCGACAGTCGAGGGTTTGTTTAGATCACTGAGGGTTTCACTAGGAAGCTTGATCCTTGGGTAGCTAGGATTGTTATTTAGGAAAGGGGGTAAATTAGAAACGAAGTCATAGGGTGGCTCAGAGCACAGACCTTGGGAATAAGGGCACTCACTAGCTAGGAAGCACTCGATGTCAGAGTCCGAGTCTTCGCTGATGACTATGGGCTTTTGATCAATACTAGGTTTAGGTTTATTCCTAGCAAGTCTCGATATCAGTTGAGCATTCTTTTTACCTTTGTCGTCGACAGTAGGGTTACCTTTAACCTTTTTACTCACATGATTTTTTACAGCCTCAACCTTGTCTGCTAAGATGTCGGGTAGGTCGATGTCAGGGTCGACCGAGGGTTTGGGAGAGGGAAGTAGGACATGGAAAGGCACGGGTGGCTCGACCTTAGTTTCACTAACCACAGGCTTGACGATTTGGACAGGCTCTGTATCATCAAAACCATTTCGAGAGATAAAATCTTTCCAATTATCACCGTGAAGATTTAAGTGGTGAACAACGATGAGTCTGATCAGGTCGTGGTGGAACAAGATACTATCGACCTTCTCTCGTTTAAACCTCTTTGACATTTTTTATAGACTACGCAAGTAGTAAAAAGGCATGTTCAATGGATAACCAATGAAGCTCATTACCAGTCGAAGGTGATAAAGAAAAACCAATCCATACTGCCCCTCATAGGTCACGAATTGTTTAACCATTATCAAAAGATCATGCCATCTAGGTTTAAGCGTGGAAATGGGCATACCTTTGTCACAGGATGTGACCTTTCGTGATACGAACAGTTGTGGCCATGGCACCTCATCAAATTTAGAGTTTTTAAACCATCGCTGGCCCGTGGCTGCTAACCCTATGGCAGAGCTAATGAACTCTTCATTCAACTCAAGCTGAATGTCACCTACTTTGGCCTTACACCCATCAAAGGTAAGGGAGAATTGCTATGCAACAATCAAATTGAAACCCTCGAACCTCTGTACAAACGTGAGACAACCACTATCCTCTAAATCTTTTCGAGTGTTATCGAACAGTAGCAGGGCTTGACTACCGTTCGGCTCTATTCGCACCACCGGTGCCATAGAGCCGAGCACATGGTAAGTGATGTGAATGAGACAGGGTTTGAATCACAGCATATGCAGGGGAAGAACACTCAAAGGCTTACTTGATGCTAACAGGGGTAGGGATAAACATTAATGACATATCGTGCGAAGGTGGTGGAGCTATTTCTGCCCATGCAGAATAGTCATTACCATGGTACAACCGCCGACGCTTAAAACAATTCAAATCACAATGCATATGTGTTACAACTATACCACTTCAATCAATCAATCGAAACCTTTGGTAAGTGGATTGATCATTCGTGTGAGAAATAGTTAAAGTTTCAAAAACCAAAACAATAAATCAAAATCGCACCAGGGGTTTGGTTATGTGAAACATGTGTTGTATGAAACAATTTATACCAAGGGTTTTTCCACAACACAAACATGTTTTTGTGTGACCAATGTGTCAAGTGAACTAATCAAATAACATGTAAATCTAATCACCAATGTATCACTAACTCAATCACTCATGAAATGAAATTACATAATCAATCAAAGAATGTCAAATGAGTATAGATCAAGAGGTCTTGCCAACTGTATAATGATAAGAAAAATGTAAATGCAATGGGCATATCGACAAGAATGAAAACGACAATTCAGTGACGATTTTAATGCGACTTCAAAAACCAAGTTTTCATGCTTGCAGTCATGAAAACAAAAGAAAGGTAAGTGTGTAAATAGCGCAAAAAACAAAGTGTCGTTTTATTTGAGAATTGCGACAAAAATTAAGGTTTGCAAAACACTGGTGTAGGCAGCTTATAAGGACAGTACAAAAAATGTGTATTGGCTGCCAACAATGGCGACGCACTGGTAGAAGTAGTTATCTCTGCCAAAAGAAAAAATTCAAATTAGGACAGCAAAGATAATTCCAACTCAAAAATAACAACAAGAAAATCGTATAACCATCATCATTAACCAACTATTCTAGCAGTGTTTTTAAAAAAAAATGAAAACTGATAACAGTCTCAAGACCAACGAGTCACGATATTAAAGATAAAATCTCCGATACTGTTGATAGAGCCACTGCTGCTAGCAGGCATCCATAGCCTCGATAGGGTTTCCATTTAACCCACTCTGACATCCGTATCCTGCTAAGAAGTTCCAGATCAGAATAAAGGACATTAAGAGGTTTCTTATATGCAAATTTTCATATACCCGACATTGCTTCGCTGCCAGCAGACCTGTTTAGCATCCCGACGAAGTTGTCTCGGCGTCATGCATGCATTTACCCACTGCTAGCAGACCTATTCAGCATCCCAGCGAGTTTACAAGCACTTCCCACAGCTCTATTAATGATTTATTTATTTTTATATAGTTGAGCGGGGTGACGCTAAAAATTATGATTATTAACATATTTTTTCAGACCTCAGCAGAATTTTTTAGAAGAGTCCTTTATTAAGATCCAGAGATGTTTCATTTACAAAACCAACCTCCTAAGGCAGGGAGACATCTTCTGAGTCATTCCATTAAGTAAAAGGGACAACGTAAAGAGATAATAGATGATCATGACAGGCTTTACTCAGAGATCGAAATCAATCAAATTCTTTCAAAGAACAGACTTTTTTCCAATCACAGATGTAAATTACAGAAATATACAATTGATGTTTATACAATTTTGCTAGCAGTTATTTCAGCGAAGGAATTTTCTGTTTTCTTTGAATAGCTCAGTAAACAGGTATGCGTATTCGCAAAAACTCAAACTGATAAACTCAAAGGGGAAATAAAAAACATAAAGTAAACAAAAAGGAAAACAAAAACAAAATATATGTACATAATATACAAGGGTTGTTGTCAAGAAAAGTATATTTTCAGGGCTTGGCCATTCACCGGATAAGTGTCAGGCTGCCCCTCAAGATACTACAATCGGAAAGAACTGGGACCCAACTTCTCAGCAATTAAAAACGGTCCAAGCCATAAGTTTTGAAATTTTGTATGCTCTCCTTTTCCCTCATACGGTTTGTCCCATTTCAAGACGAGATCACCTACTTTGAAATTCCTATCAGAAACAGAGTTAGAATCGAACCAGATTTTAACCAATAGTTGATGTTTATCTAACTTACGTTTATCTTGGGCTCTAACTTCTTCTAGCTTCATCAAAGTGTAAATTCAGTTTTCTAAAGGGGGACAATCCTCTTCTTGAATTTTCTGCGATAACTGTAGTGAAGGAAGAAGAATGTGAGGTGGCAGAATTGCTTCTTTGCCATAAACGAGAAAAAAGGGGGAGTTACCTACAGCAGCTTTTGGCATTACCCTATCATCCCACAGCTCATTTAACAGTGCATTGTGCCAATTTTTGTGATTTTCAACCACCATTCTCTTGATGATTTTAATCAAGTTCTTATTTGTTGATTCTGCCAATCTATTGCCCTGGGGGTAATAGCTAGAAGAATACTTTAGTTTGATTCCTTTTTCCAAAGAGAACTCACTCATATCAAGAGAGGAAAAGTAAGAAGCGTTATCATATACTAAACAGTCAGGGATACCAAAACGAGTGATAATATTCGAATTTAGAAAGGCAATTACCTGACTGAAGTTGACGGTTCTTAACGCGGCAGCTTCAGACCACCGGGTAAAGTAATCCGTGGCTGTTATGATGAACTTATGTTGTTGAGAGGATGGAGGGTTGATTGGACCTATGATATCAAGGCCCCACTATTGAAAAGGAGAATCTACTGAGACGGGCTGTAGAGGAAAGGCTGGTTTCTGTAACCGCCCTGATGCTTTCTGACAAATAATACACTTACGACACAAGGCATGGGAGTCTCTAAAAAGTGTGGGCTAGTAATAACCATCTCTTAAAACATGATGGGCAGTGGTGTCACCACCAAAATGGCCACCAGCTTCTCCTACATGCAACTCTAGCAAGACTTTTTCTGCTTCATCCTTCTCAAGACAACGCATCAATACGCCATCAAAATTTTGAAAAAACATGATACGATTAACTAAATGAAAGGAGGCAGACCTTAATATTAACTCTCTTCTTTTAGTGGGATCCAAGTGACGGGGGGCAGACCCATGTTTAAGACAGAATCTTATATCGTCATACCATAGACTGACAGAGTTTTGCGTGCAACAGATTGAATTTTGATCGTGCTATCCTAGGTTTGACGTATCACTTTCTTCTTGCTGTCTTGCTGCGGAATCAACAACTAACTTGCATAACCCTTGGGCTCTCACTATTTGAGCTGGGATAATTTCTATGTCGTACTCCTGCAAGGAGGTGATCCAGTTAGCCCTCTTTTCACCTAGTTCCTTTTGCACTAACAGGTTCCTAATGGCTGGGTAAGGGACAATAAATTTCGTCCTAGACTTCAAAAGATAAGACCGAAAATGCTTGACTGCTTTGAAAATAGCGTAGGCTTGCTGATCTACCGCTAGGTAATTAAGTTCAGTGCCTTTGAAAGCAGAGCTCATAAAGGCGATGGGTACTTCATTGTTTTCGACGTTCTTTTGAGTTAGGATGGCGGCATAGGAACAGTCAGAAGAAAAAGTGTAGTGTAAAGTCTTGAGAAAAGTCGAGGCTCATGAGAGACGAAGCGTCTATTATGGCCTTCTTTATTGCATTAAAATATTGACTTTCTAAGGGTCCCCAGTGATATTGGGTGTCTTTCTTAATCAAATTCTGTAAAGGCCTGACCATTTCGGAGAAACTGGGGACAAATCTCCTCACGAAGTTAATCTGGCCTAAGAAAGACTGCATAGATTTTTTGGATGTAGGAGGGGGAAGTTTCACGATGACTTGAGTCCTTTCAGGATCAATAATCATCCCTTCGCTTGACACAATAAATCCCAACAATTTACCCTACTCTACCAAAAAGATGGATTTTTTAGGATTCAAGGAAATGTTGTATTTACGACATCACTGTAGAATGGCTCGTAAGTGAGCTAGATGATCATTTTTGTTTTTAGAAAATACGGTAACATCATCTAAGGAAACTATGACAGACTGATTGATTAAGCCTCGGAAAGTGATGTCCATCGCTCTGTGGAAAGTGGCACCAACATTAATCAATCCAAAGAGCATTTTTCGATAAGCATAAGTGCCCCACGGGGTACGGAAGGTAGTTTTAAGTTGGTCTGGAGGAGACATCAGGACTTGGTTGTACCCTGAGAAACCATCGAGTAAGGATAGCCTCTCAAAACCAGATACCTGTTGAAGGATCTGTTCCATGGGTGGGACAAGGTAGTTATCTTTATTAGACGCTCTATTAAGGTTTCAGAAATCAACGCAGAGTCGGATTTCCCCACTTTTCTTCCGAACTGGGACAAGGTTAGAAACCCATTGAGTGTGCCTAACTGGAAAAATTATCTTAGCATTTAGGAGCTTGTTCAATTCTTTTTGAAAGGTCAGTTCGAGCTTAGGGTGCATTTTTCTCAATTTTTGTTGGAAGGGTAAGGTTTGGGGTTTCATAGGAATGACATGTTGTATGATGTTAGGGTCGAAAGTTTTAAGGTCATCATACGTCCATGCAAAGACATCTTTAAATTCTTTGAACAATTTAATAAATGCAACTTTTTCTTGTTGAGAACATCCTACCCCCAGATTAATGCACTGCGGATTGTCCTTAGTTCCTAAGTTTACTTTTTCGTATGATAACGAGGAACTATTGGTTTTACAATTGACCGTTTGTTTAAATTTATCTTGAAGATCATAAAACTTCTCTAATCTAATTACAAATTTAGGGATCGAATTTACCATGTCTGATGAAGATTAAGGAGTTCTCGGATCTGGTATTACCATGAAATCACGCAAATTGTTGTCGTGAGTGCGTTCATCTATCACTGCGCCTTGAAAAGTTTCTTCCATGTGAAAAAAGTTAATAATCTGTTGATCGTCATCAAATACTCTCCAGTTCATGATGTTGTCGGGAACGGATGGCTGGAACAACAACTCGATGGAGAATGCATCAGGGGACAAGCCTTCTGCAGGAAAGAGTTTAGAAGCTATGTTAGCTAATAGATCTGCTTCAGAATTATTCAATCTAGGAATAGAATTTATATTGAAAGCAACAAATTTATTCATCAAATTCCATACCTCAGATTGGTAGCTTTTAAGATGCAGAGACAGACAGTGGATAGAATATCTTACTTGTCTAACCACTATTTCAAAGTCACCAAAGACAACCAAGTTTTGAATGTTCATATCCAAAGCTTTTTTGAGACCTTGTAGTAAAGCCTCATATTCTGCAGTGTTATTAGTACATTCAAATTCTAGCCTACATGCAACCAATGTTTTGTTACCTGCTGGATCGATAATAATGCAGCCTACGCCAGCTCCTTCTTTGGACTTTGACTCGTCAAAATAAAGAGACCAAATTTGATTTCCATCGGGTACATGAGACCATTGCGTAGAAGCTGTTGGTTGTGCATATGCTACAATCTCGGACTATTGTTCAGGATTGGTGATAGGTGAAGCCTCGGCCATGAAATTTCTGAAAAAGGTATCCATCCCTTGTACTTCGAGTGAATCAGCAGAAGGTGTAAATGGTTCGTTGGGATTGTTCAAATCAGTAACTATGAACTTAAGGTAGCATTCACGATTTACCTTAATCTTGTTGGGCTTTCCGTTCTCTGGAAGCCATAGATGAGACCAATCCGTTGCGAAATAACCGTGTAGCTGCTCTGACCAGTCCCTGCTTAAAAATAGACCATACACTTCTGGAATATCCACAAAAATTATATCAATGACTTGATGAACCTTGGGGTTAGACGATAATCTTATAAGCACATTCTTTAGTTCGCCTATAACTTTAACATTGGTCTGATCAAGTTGTATGATTTTCAAGGTGGAGGGTTCAACTTCGGCATTAATCTTCTAGCATACAGACCATGGCATCACATTGGATGACGCTCCTGAGTCTACCATACAATTGTGCACGTTGTTAGCCTATGGCTTACCTTTACCAATCACCAAGTCTAAATTGTCACCTATATTTGTATTATTCATTTAGGATATTAGTAATATATCCTCAAGTGATGACTAATGAGTTAGCTAAGATTGCCTAGCCTAGTCATCATGCATGATTTTAGGATCTAGAGAAAATCTCTCTATGAGGTGGCATCACCCATTGTACTATAAATATGTAACATTGGAGTGAGTAAGAGGGTGTTGGCTATTATGCCTTTTCCGCCATGTTGTTGTTCTTATCTCTATTTTGTCAATTGTTGTTCTTGTTTATAATTTATCAATTGGTATCAGAGCTAGAATCAACTGAAACCTTAGGCGTGCCAAAGAAGGAACACGGATCTCCAGCTTCACACGGATCTCTTCCACAGCGGATCTTGCACAACGAATTGCGAATCTTACACCAGGTTACACGAATCTTGCACAACGAATTACAGATCTTACACCAGGTTACATTGTAGCCAACTTGCATATGAAGAATGTCATTGTAGCCAACTTGCACCAAACGAACTTCTTGGGCACATGTTAACAATCCACCTCACCAATCGGATTTCAATTGCATTGTTGCAGTTGTATTATTAATACATGGACTAAGGGATGATGACGCATTGCCTAGATTGAAGGATGGGAGATAAATCCCACAAATCCAAGCTAATATTTTCCACGTAAGAACATGGTTTTATATGGATTTATGTAAAAGAACGAGTTTCAAATTTTTTTTTGATCAATTTCATTTCATTGAAAGGATAGAGATCTTGAGGAGACAAATGCTTTAATGTGCAAGGGAGATCGATGCCTTTTATCATGAAGAACTATTTATTTTTGAGAGAATAGAGAATGAAAAATTTGTAAAAGGGTTTTTAGATGAATCTTTTTCCCTTCAAGAAATTCTTGCAAGAAATTCTCTCAAGAGAGCTACTGTATCAAGAAAATAATAAAAACAAATATTATTTTTTCTGGTGTTGAAGTGTCCTAGATCCGCCCGAAATTGAATAAGGGGATCATAGGTACATTTTGTGTTGTGTGCAATGGATTATTCTTAATGTTTCTCTTTTGTGTCTAGTTTTGGCACTTAAAACAAAATTGTATAAAGCAATCATACACACACTAAAATACAAGGCAATTTAATGTAATTCAAGCACATGTGAGCATTGCGAGTGAAGCACATACCTTCAAGAACAATCAAAGCTCAAAATTAAGAAGCAACGAAGATATCAAATTGGGAATCACATCAACATTGGACACATCAAGTTCATAATCAAGGACTCAAAGCATCATCAATTTGAAGATCAATTAAATCAACATTCATTGTAAAATTGCAATACTTTTCTTTGTAAGTGTGAAATCAAAATCAAGTTGAATTGCAGTGTAATTTTCAGGTGCATTTTCGGCTAAGCCCGACACCAAAAAGTCATTATAATTTTGAGTCGAAATTAACAAGGTTGAGTAGTTTAACTCAACTCATTGTAAACATCACACGTTTGGATGCATTTTTGGTGGTAACCGACATCCTCACCTTGTTGAAAATTTCAAGCGAGCCAGTTCGAGTGAAGCAATTTCAAGTGAGCATGAAAGTTTAAAGAAGAGTTCAAGTGAGCGAGTTCTAGAAAGCACGAGTGAAAGAATAATGGGTAAAGGATGAAAGCATTTACAGAACACCTCTCAAGAAATCAAAGAGTTGCAAGAGTACAACCATGAATTACAAGATCAAATTGATATGAAAGATAAATTGATTAAAACACTTGAGATGAAGTTAATTCAAAATCAAAACATAATTGATCACATGGTTGATACAATGCAGTCAATAAATGATCCTCGAGATGAAATTGAAATGAAGAATCAATTGATTGATGCACTTCAGATAAAGTTAAGTGAAAAACAGAATCAAATTGATGACATGATTGATGCAACATTTGCAGAAACTCAAAAAGTTGATGCAAGTTGTGACACAGAGGATCTCATAGAGAAGTCTGATACAAGTTGTGACACAGAGGATCTAATAGAGAATATTGATGCAACATGTGCTACAGAGGAGCTTATCCAAATGGTTGATGCAGAATGTGATACAAACGAGTTTATACAACAGGTTGATGCATTTTGTGACACACAAGACCTTAACCAATTAGATGATATAAAAGAAATAGAAGATATGGAATCTTTCAAAGATGAATTCCAAAAAGAAGCACAGAATAATAGCAGCGACAACAAAAAATGTGAAGAAATAAAAGAATACAGTCAAAATCATCTTTCTAAGAATTTTTTTAGACCTTGGGAAGAATTACACTTCAATCGGAATCATCATGGCTTAGGATATGAAAATCAAAACAATTTTCATATTTCAAATTACTCCAAACCAATTTTGTTTGTGAGTGCTGGATTTCTTCAAGAAAAATCAATATTAAATGTTGCAAATCAAAATGATAAGTGCCAACATTGTAATCGAGTTGGTCACATGGAGAATTAGTGTTTTGATCTCCATCCTTGTCAGAATTGTGGCAAGTCAAATCATGCATCAGATAAATGTTCCAAGAGGAACAAACCTGCAAGACTGAAGATTCACTATGAGTGGATTGATCCTTGGCAATGGTCATTAACTGCCAAGCAATTATATAAGTCTTACCAAAGAATACAATCTCGAGTAAAGACATGTTTTGAAGAAAATAGTGGAATATGTATATAACTCCAAAGTGGTCCCCTTATGGCGTAGCTTTCGAGCATGGCCCTCACGGGATGAGATAACATGTGGTTAATTCCATATGCCCACTTTGAGTTGTACACAAATAAAAATAAAAATAAAAATGGAGTCAAAGTGAAACCCTCATGCACCTTAAGGGGGGGAGTTCAAAAATCCAGGGAAG
>JASDQU011402423.1:0-39824 GCA_032191745.1 Picea mariana | reverse complement strand
TGAGGATGAAGGTTTAAAAGATGTCTTATCTTTAGACTGACTTGACTTGCGTTGATATGCAACCAAGTTTTGTTTAAAAAGACCCCTTGGTCTTAGTATTTTTTCAGGGTCGGAAACTGGCACTGTTTGTTTGGCATATGGGTTTTGTCTGATGTTCTTAAGAAAGGATGCCAACTTACTGAAGAGTGGAGAGGCCAACTGAATGATGAAGGTTTATCCTTAACAAGGTGTTCTCTATTTGTTCACTATCAAAAAACGAAACTTGGAAATGTCATTTTCTTAGGGGAAAGTGACTACGATTCTCTGTCCCCGGCAATGACGCCAAAAAGATGTTGTTCCTGAGTCTACACTTAAGGCTATAAAGTGTAGATTCTAAGAATCTAAAGTGAGTGAAAGAAAAGAAAGGGGAAGAAACAACTTTGGGGGATGAAGCTATGGAGGATCTCTGAGTTGTCTTTGTCTAGCTTCCAAATACTCTTGAATGCTGATATCCCACTCGATGGAGGCCCATGGACGTTCGAGCTCTGTCCAGGTGGTGGTGGTCTTAAGTATGGTATCAAAAAGATTCAAAGTGTTGTTGTTTTGATCCGATAGACCAGGTTCGATGTTGGGCTGTCTTACGACGGGTACAGTCATGGGGAGAACAGAGCTTTAAAAGAAGGTTAATGTTTTAAAGTTCTTATCTCAACTTTAGATTATATAGGGAAAATTCAGTGAAGCCAATTGAAGGGTTTAACGAAATCAAAGGTTGTTTTCCATAACTGAGATTAAAATCTTGAAACCGAGTGTGAAAACATAGAGCTGTCAACAATGTGGGGCATCAATTTCATAGGAATCCCACGCTGTAGCAGAAGAAGAAAGGACAGGAATACCTTGATGAAAGCATATAATGTAGAGATCTAAGAAATTCACAAGTCTTGTACCTGCTAGTAGCCGATACAGAGGAAAAATTGTAAATAACTAGATACCTAGAACCTGATCACCACGGTAGAAGTTATACTAAATTGCAGATAAAACGTTCATCAAAGACATATATGTAAAAAATGACATGAAGCATGAAATATAGAGGAAAAACACATAACTCAATCTTGACAAAATATGGAGTCTTCAATTCACTTTGTATTAATCCTAGCCAAAAAGAACTTTCTCTATTACAATCTACCACTGGCAAAAAGCTATTTCTATTACAATTTCCCCTTTATTTAAACAAATTTCTGAAGATATAGAATTCTGATCGTTCTGGAAACCTGTCAGTTACAAATGAAAAATTGGAGCGTTTCATCTCCTCATCTTTGTCTTCCCTCGTAAGGGCAGAGCACCTTCCTTTCTCTGCACTTCTGACTCTAGAAATAGAACGGGTTGACATCTATCATTATTTAGCACCAGAAACCCGTCCCTTCGCCTGCTCGATGCAAGTGACACACCTCTCTACCAACTAGGCTATCAACCTAGAAGGCTCTGCTTGGTTGCTTGACTCAAAGGTGTAACAACTGTTCACCAATTGTGCCAACCTTTTCCCTACTTGTTGGTCTTCTGTGATGATAGAGAATAATTGTAAACTTGGCTGTACTAGCCATTTTCTCTTTCCCCATGTTTTCTTTGATGTCCAATAGGTGTTTATTTATATTGATTTTGCCCAGCATCCTAGCACTGCCTTCCTTATCAAGGTCTAGCAAACTTTTACTTATCAAGGTGAACATTTTCTCACAAAAATTCATCACTTCATTAGCTCTCCCCTTGCTTTATGATATATTCTGCTCCCAAACCATCAACAAAATATTCCCTCTATTTTTTTCTGCAACAAATAATTTGGAGCTGCCAACTATCTCTATATTCATCGTAGCTATAACAATGTCTTGGAAAGAAACCCGAGCTGCCTCGACCTCTTTTTCCCTCAAAGAAATAGTTTCTAACACTTGATCTATCATCTGAAAATGGTTTTGAATGGTTCCTACTTTTACAAGCAAGTCTTGTTGAGCCGTTAATACCTTCATTCGGATTTCGACAGATTAGGATCTGAACATTTTTATGTCTAAAACCTGATTCTCAACAACATCCAACTTCGATTGTAATTCTATAATTTGTTTCCCCTGCTGGCTTACCTGCATTTGGCTAATTTGTGTCGACTGGCGCACCTGCTCAAGGTCAGATCTATGTTTCTCGATCTCCTACAGATCAACTATTTGGGCCTACTCGAGGATTTTTCTCACCTCATCCTTGGAATTTGCTTTAGCAGTAGCCACTTTAGCTTTCAATTTACTGATCAAGAGGTTCTTTCATTTCAAATGGTCCTTCAAAGTTCCAACTGAGTACTAATTGGCTATATCATAAGCCCCTAGTGTTCCTACTATCTCATCTGTGAATTCTTCCTCTTTCACGACCTTCCCATCTTTCATGATTTTAAATTTTTTAGCCACTATGCCCTCTCTTTTATATAATTCTTTCCTCACCATGGCCTTCCTTTTTTTATCAAAGAAAAATTCATTAGGAGGCAACTCCTCTACAGAAATGGGCATCAGTTCTTCATTGAAAATCCACCCCGCATCGGGATTCCCCTTTGTGAACTGTAAGGGTGTGATAATAGCAATCAGATTGCAAACTTCCTTGGATTGTTGTTTCAGGGTAACATCTGTGACCAGCTTGTTTGACATGAGCGATAGTGAGTCGTCCGATCCTTGCGAGGGTATCTCTTCTTGACCTTGGAACTGCTTGCCTGGCATACCCTTTTCAGGGTTTCCTTCATGTTTGTAGGGGACTTCGACTTCTTTCTCTGAGGTTCTAGCCTCCCCTGTTTTCCCTTGTTTCTTCTCCCTATTAGGAATATAGTTCTTTGCACCTTTGGCTTCTATCTTCTTTGTAACTAGAAGCTTTGGGGCTTTACCTTGTAAAATCTGGGGGAGGTAACTCTGTTGGTGCTCTTGGAATTTCAAGAAATCGACCATATCTCTGGGTGGCAAGGCTTGAATCCGACTTAGGACTTCAGAGTAGGACCTGGAACCCTAGAATATTTCATCATGAGGGGAATACTCATGTTAATATCTCTTCAGGCCACAACTCGCCAGGCGATTTCTCACAACCTTACTAGGGTTGTTCTTTTTGAACTCAATATCCACTAGCTTCATTTCTTCTAAAACCACACCCTCGGCTTTGGCATGGCCAAAATATAACGAGGAATATGCACCAATATGAATGGGGAAGGATGACCATACCTTTTTTGATACTCCTTTGAGCTCTTTGCTTATTCTGCTGAGCACAGTATTCCTAGCGATCTCATGACACAATAGCTTATCTGAAAATAAAAGCAATAGATCATATGGAGGAACGGAGGTGACAAAAACCCTAACATATAAAAACTTTGCCTATATATACCAATATGCCACATTACTTAGGNACCATTACCCAGTTTAGGATCTCATAGATGTATTCTTTGGATTTATCCTCCCAAATCTTCGAGTGGTAGACATGAATAGGCTTTGTATTAGATGGAGCCTAGCTCCAGTTCATTAGTGGGAAGGGTTTTATGAATTAGATGGCATCCATGATGTAATAAGACATAAAGAATGAAACTGCTTTCTTACTTTCCCTTTGTGCTCGATATTCAATAATTCGACTGGTCAAACTGTCAGATAACAGTTTGGCCTAGTCGAAGGAGAAACCCTCAGCAACTGTATGAATGAGTGGCACCAATGGGAGGAAACAATGGGTAGTGTCTTCCTTCCCATACAACCTGCAAGTCATCATCGCTATGTACTTGAATTGTGGCTCCAAGGAAGAGATTGAATAGATCCCGTTAGTATCAGTCCTGAATTTCGCGAGGTGTGAGACCCAATCTTTGATCAGATCAGACAAAATTTTTGCATACTGCTTACACTCCTTCTCTTGAAACCTTCTATAAATTTAGCATTATGAGTAAGGTTCAGTGTGGGTGACAATTTATACATTGCCCGCAAATGTTCTGGCCTAAAAGTCCCAATCGTCACCTTCTGTTCACTGATAATCGTCTTAGTCGGGATGTCCACATGGTCCAGTGCCCACCTGATCATATCACAATAGGGAAGAAGTTGGGGCCTCACCGCTATTTTGTGCATCTCTTCTTGAGTGATTATTTTGTATTTGGTTGATAAGTCATCCTTCTCGTTGTCGCTAGAATCATCCGAATAGTTTACCGACTCGGATTGCAAAATGTTGGAAACGTATGACCATGTCTTGACGAAATTAATACTTTGGGGTGAGGTATCGCAAACAACATCTGAAACCTGACCTGAACTCTCGACAGCTAACTTGGACATTTTTCGTGGAGCCATGATAGAGAAACCTGCAACTGGACCGCTTGTCGAAAAAAATTGAATATCACAAACAACGGTTATCCTAGTAAAATGGCTTTGCACGCAAATAGAAATGAAAAATGAAATAATGAAGGAAAAACTCTCTATCTTGGTCATTTAAACCCCTGGTGTCCTTGCCAATAGAATGGTCAAATTGATTAATAGAAAGATTAGAAGTAAAAACAAGATCCTACTATCTGTCACCTCACTGCAATTCAAATAAATGCCATAAATGCTTGACGAGTCATAACATTGGAAATCGTAGGATCATTCAATATTTCATCCATAAACCACATGCGTTAAAGTTTGTTTAAGGTGCTAATTAACCTAGTTTAGTTCTTTCAAGTGCGTGTAATTAGTTGATAATCCCCTTTTCGATGCTCGTCACATCGGGTGTTTGTGCTCCTAGCCACTGAACCTTAAAAACACAAAAACGCGATGGTGCGAGGTAACGGATTAGATGTGATTTGACTTAAGCCTTTTAATTAATCCATGCTTAATTAAAGTAAATCATGACTTCGTGTATCGGGGCTGCAAAGGTGTTGCCCTTTGGGGAAACAATCGTCGAGTCGCAAAATCACGATAATGACTAACTAGGGTTTAAAGTGACTTGTCCTTGATACTAACTTGGGTAACTTTAACACCACTTCACAACTTCACGATTCAAAGGCTTGAGAGACGTCCAACGGGTAACTCCTGAGAGTGAGGGTATGAGGTACTAAGTGATGATAAGCCTCGCTTAGTCTTTTAGTAATGGTGATTTAAACTTAGGAAGGTTTTCTCCATTTCGCACGTTAGGATACTGTGATCTTAGGGGGGAGAAATGCAAAACAGACGAAGTCTCGAAAACCAACCTTTTTGGGCTTAAGAATAACATTTCATGTATTAAGAGAAAGGCGACTCCAACAGACCTATCAAAGTTTCAACAATGTTGGAGATCTTGACGACAAAATTCTCGAAACTTTAGAAACCCTAGTTTCTAATGCATACACGGGTTGTCTGTGTATAGGGTGCATGTACATTGAGGTATACGTGGGTTGGCTATGTATAGGGTGAGTATGTATGCAGGTTGTTTGAAGACAGGGAGCATATGGTGGACAAAATGGTGATGAATTGTGTTTGAGCTGGTGCCAAGCTCTTGGATGATTAGGCAGGTTCCATATCTACATTCTATGGTCTCAGATCTATCATTGAGACACTGTGGAATACAGAAGAGAAAGTGATTGGAGGTTGCATAGGATATGAGCATGTGAAGCAAAGAAAAACCCTACTTTCTTAGAAGAATACACATGTTGCATTATACATTGGCTGCAGGAAAACACGAGTTCTAGTGAGGCAGGGTGCATACACATGCAGGTTACACTATTGACAGATCGTGTACCTATTGACAGATTGATATCTGTTGAGGATTGTTGCCTCATCTCAGTTGGTGCTGAGGGTGTAAGATGAGTCTTTCATTATAGAGATGGTGCTCTTGTAGAGTTGTACTCTATTCAGTTGTTGCTGATAAACCCCCGAATTGTTGTCCATAATAAAAGGAAAAATTGTACATACATCGTGTGTTATTTTTGTTCCTTATGGTGATGACTTGTTGATGATATATTGTTGATATGTGCTCACATCTAACTAGTTATAAATGACAACAATGAGTAATGAGTAAAATTTGAATGCTAACTAATGAGTTTTGTGTAAAATGAAAGTTTTGGGAAAAAGAGCCCCACACTCATTCACCCCCCCTCTAAGTGTGGTAGGCGTGTCCAACAAGTCATGTATATGTAAGTTGAATTGGCACAAGGTTGTTCTTTCCTATGCAAGAAGGTATGATGTCGATTGTGTCTTAGGTGTGGAACATGGTTAGACATGCAACCTTTTATTCTGATTGAATAATACAACAAGAGAGCATAATTCTCAAAGGAATGATGATTTTCTCGGTTAAGGGTTCCCAGGGTAAAATCTTAGTATATTGTGTGATTGTTTGTGTCATATGCATTCTTGATTAATTTCTTCTTCTCTTCTACTAGGATTAGTGGAAGTGTCCGGCATTTCCTGACATGTGGTATCAAATCTTAGGTCTGCCTTGCCAAGTGAGTTATCAGAGCAGTGTAATTATTTGGTGAGTATACTAGATATTGATTTTTCAATATTGAATATGAGAACTAAACCCTAGGTACAGTAAGAGTCGTAAGTAAAAAATTGTTTTAAATATCATGGTAAAGAATGGCGAGAAGTTCTAGAATAGAGATAGAAAGATTCAGTGGCCAAGATTTTGAGCTCTGGAAGATTAAAATGGAATATATTATTGTATATTGAGAACAATGGATAGTGTTCTGTTGAGGTACCCATCCGACAGAAATGTTGATGAAAGAATGGTAGAAACTTGAAAGAAAAGAAAGAAGTACGATACGGATTTGTCTTGCAGAATGTCTTGGGTGAAGATTTGGCCAAGAAACCATGGGACAAAATGTTATGGGATAAATCGGTAGATGAAAACATGAATTAATATCACTAGACCCACCTGGATCTAGAACAAAAAAGGACAGGACATGACGCTTTCCATAAGTTACAATCATTGATCTAATTAGCAAAGAAGGAATTGATGACTTACCTTTGAGATCACTTCCTTATATATTTGTTGTTCCTGCTTCACTCCGGTGCTCTTGTGAAACTAGATCTGCAATTACACAAACCAACCAAAGTGAAAGAAACTATGATAGATTCAATGAAAAATTAAACATGTGATCAAGGAGTCATTTAATATAATGAGAATGATTTTATGGGAAAGAAACATGCCACTGTATTATATTGAATAAAAGTGGAATATACAATTGAAATTTCTTGATGTCGCAAGTTCCCTTTTAGTGGTCCTTCGTCCCAACACACACATATACTTGTTCTAGAGCTTTCATGAAGATGATCTTCAAAATATTGATTGGTGAATGCAGACCTCAATCATCAACTAAAATAGTATTCTCCACACAATCTCCAGCCTATTCTTCCAACAATCCTTTGCTCAAATTTGCTAAACTGTGCTTAACCTTTTCCATGAGAAGTCCATTATTATATAGGAGAAGCTGTAGTGGTTAAAGAGATGAGGATGATCCCACTAGATCAGAGAAGTCAGTAGGATCATAACCATATGGACACCACCTCACATTCCAAAAGATTCCTCCTCTTGAACTTCTTGAACCCCTTTCCTCTTTTGGCTTTCAAACACCGCCGCACCTTGCTTGTATAGAAGCCTGCAGAAATATCATGGGTCAACTATAGAGCATCCTGCGACGTCCTTTCAAAAAATAGGTTTGCAAAGGAGAAAAAAGGTCACTCTTCTCAGGCAAAATATGATCATGAGGGGCATCCTTTCAAAAAATAGGTTTGAAGAGGAGAAAAAAGGTCACTCTTCTCAGGAAAAAGATGATCATGAGGGCCTGACCACATGCTTGCAAAGTCATCATCAAGGTGACCAAAATAATGTTTAATAGAATGCCCCCCAAAGTATGAGGTCAGAACTTGTGATGACCGAAATAATTTTCAAAATACGTGTGTGTGTGTCGGAAACAAAGGATGCACCAATCGAGAACCTACAAACAAACAAGTAAATGGACAATATGATACCATATTTGAAGTAGTCATTCCCATGTTCAAACTACAAATGATCGAATTCATAAATGTAAGTCATGGCCACCAATAATACACTGTGGATCCATGTCATAAAAAATATTACATAGCCACCAGGAATACACTGTGGATCTATGTACGAAAAAAAACTTCGATGAAAACATAGTCACAAAACATACAAAATGGATCTATGTGCCAATGCAAATCATAAATACTCCATCACAACCTGAACCATGAAGGATGAGATCCAGGGTCTTCAATCCCATCATTCGTAAGTACGAATATAGCCATGTGATTACAAGCGTTGAAGTCGAACATGGTTAGAAACTGCTTGATTAATGATCATTAATGAAAACTATTAACAAGTGTGAGGGAAATCACCATTGATGTTGATGACGCCCAAGGTACTATAGCACAATCCAACTAATGTGAATAAATGAGCCAAAGTCAAACATTTGAGCACGAGACCAAACAAAGAGTGAGCTCGAGGTTTTACTAAAAAACCCTAAAAAGCAGCGATATGTGTAATGAAAAGAAAATAAATGGAACAAAATATCCATACTCCATTAATTAAGACCTTAGGCTCCTTCCTGCAAGAGACAAGACACTCACAAGACCTTTAAACTTATGGGTTTCTAAAAAAATGTATTTATATAATATAAAATATTATGAAAAAGGTAAAAATGTAATAAATAAGAGTAAAAGGTCATTTTCATTTTCATTTGATCAAAAACTTGTCCGAAAACCCCTTTTTACCCCTGATTTCAGCGATCGATTACGAGGAGCATAGGCGATCATCCGATGAACAGTATCTGCCAACACAGTAATATATTCATCCTCTTCCTTTTGTTTGGATTACAATTTGCTTTTAATGGTTAAAAAAAAAATTGGGGGCATTTTTTGAGGCCGGTAGGCATCTGCAGAATCCCTATGTCTTGCCTGCAAAAGTCTCGCACTGTACTTGAAGGTCAGTCGCGGTGGCCAAAAATCAAAAAAGAAAAGTAAGTGTTGATACAAAAAGAAGTCCAAAAATGTAGATGCAGATGCTAACTGTTCTCTTTTATTCCCATGCAGGTATTTGATTTTCAAAAATGTTGGAATGGAGAGAACATGAGCATGAAGAGGATGAATCCATGGCTTTAAATGATCTGGGAACTATCAATGTTCTTCTTCAATGTGGACTCTTGAAATTTTTCAAGATTTAGGGCATGAGATCCTAATGGAGACTATTAGAATACCTGGTCCATATGTGGGACTCTGAGCAACAAGTATTTCACGTGGGTGTTCATGTCCTTACCTTGGACATTGAGGATATTTACTTTCTGACGGGGCTATCTCGTCATGGAGCATGGGTGTCTCTGACAAGAGGTTAATGTGGTGGCTTGTCGATGAGTGAGTATATCCATCGGCACTGTGAACCTGATGCCAAAATACACAAAGGGAAAGTGGCTATCTGAGGTGTGAGAAATTTAACTCTCAGGACCATCATTTTCACCATTGCATGGATGGTTGGGAGTGCATCACCCCATATGGCGCTCCAGAGTTACTTTCAATATGCCATTGAATGCATGGAACCCCAAGTATTCAATTAGTGTGATGGTTTGCTCCATAGCATGAAGACCCCACTTACAAAAAGCAAGAATGGAGACCTAAAATAGTATGGGTATGGGTCAATTCTGGTATCTTTCTTCCTAGAAAGAGTCCATCATTTGCAACTGCAGAAAGAGTGGGGAATACCAGCCCCATGAGACACAAGGATGAAAAGGTGGTGTGAAATTATGGCACGACTCATAGTAGGTCCTATAATCAATTACAATGATGCCTTTTTTGATTGGCTAAGGCCCCAGATCTTGATGATCGATGACTATGCGTATGCTATCCTGGACTTTCGGGGTGATCCTGACTTGGTTCTCCCTGATGGATCTCATTAGGAAGATCTAGGTAAGAAAGAAATTTTTTTCTTTATAGTGTTTTTGTGATTTTTTAGCATATTAGATGTTTTTTTTGTTTTCAATCTAAAGACTAATCAAAAGTTTTTTACTATGCAGATGTAGGGCCACATCGACCTCTGAGCACATCTCTGATTCAGAGGCGAAGAGAGGCACGTGTAGTATCAGGGTGGGACGTCGATGACTATGAGGTGATGGAGAAGAACTTAGAATGCTTGATGACAGACATCCCTGACATGTCGATCGAGGAGATACCGAGGCGTTATCAACGCCATACTGTAGGCGTGTCCGACTCACTTAGTCAGTTACTTAGCCGGGTAGCAAGGGTAGTGGTGTGATATCATGAGCGACATCCATGATATTATTTCGAGCGACATTTATGATGCTATTTTGTTTGAGCCATGGGCTCTATATTTTGATATTTTGGTATTTAGATGGAAAATACTTGTGTAAAAAATTTCCTATATATATATATATATACACATGAGGCTTCTACCGACTTACTTTGATTTTATATACAATGTGTAATGTGTGATTGGATTTATAAATGTCTCAAATGTCTTTCTAACACATAATTATCTAGAGCATCAATTAATGTATTTAGACACCTAGGAATGTATTGATATTCAATATAATCAAAATAAAGTTCCAAGAGATGAATTCGTAGATATACCCATAACAAAGTAGGACTTTAGATAGTGTAGACATTACTTAACTGGAGTACTAATAGCTACGAATCAAGTCATACAACAAAGTGACGAATCCCAAGTGAGATAGAATCAGTTAATAATTCGATGACTGCTCTATATTTTGCAATATTATTGGTTGCACGACCAAGAAAAACACCTTGTAAACTGATCAGTTCGTTGGTGGGTGCATATATCTCCCAAGTAGTATAAGCTAGGTTCTGAGTACTATGGCTAGCACCATCAGCAAAGCCAATATAGGGTAGAGAAGACGTTGACATCTAGAAAACTAAGCAAAACACAAGGTAAGCAATTGGGGGTCAAAACCAAATAATAAAAAACACACAAGAGTATGGTACAGTAAAAGTACAAGCACTCATGCAGAGACAATCTAAGCATAGTACTTCTTCAAGTAAATCATATTTATGGGTTCACTCAAAGGAATGCCATCATAATCTACTAACTCATATCCTCCCTTCTCCAACACTCGTTTGACAATATATGGACCACGCCACATAGCTTCTAATTTTCCGGCTCCTAGTAGATCATGATCCTATTCATAGAGGAGAACTAGATCTCCCTCATAGAAAACACGTGCCTTGACATGTTTTTCATATTGGGATTTTACACATTTCTTCTGGGTTTCAATAACTAGGGTGGCATCATGACGGGTCTTGTCTAATTGCATAAGATACAATAGACATTCTTCTTCAGCAGAGGTGTTCGGGAGAAGTTCGACAACTAGCTTCAAGGATGGTATTTCACATTCAATCGGGATAATGGATTCAATGTCATAAACTAGTTGAAAGGGGGTAAATCCCATAGTAGACTTCATGGATGTCCGATAGGCCCATAATGTTGAGAACAACATCGTGTTTCAACTGGTCTTATGGATTCCTATTATCTGACGAAGCATAGGGATAAGGATTTTATTTATTTCTTCAACTTGGTCGTTGGTCTATGGATAGTAGGGGGTTGAGTTTTCATGATGAAGACCCAACTTGTCGATAAGTTTAGACATCATAAAGTTTCGAAAATGGTTACTGTGATCAGTAACGATAGCTTGCGGGATCCCGAAACGAGTAATAATATGATTAAATATGAAAAGGGATGCAGTTTTCCCGGTATTGTCAAAAGTAGGCATCACCTCGGCCCATTTCGTGAAATGTATCCATGCCCCCCAGCCGAGTGAGGGTTACAGGTCACGAAATCAATGCCCCATTTCACAAAAGGTCCAACAAAAACTATAGGGAGTAGGGGAGCAGGGTGCTATCTTATATTGTTGTTGTATCTTTGGAAAGCATGGCATTTTTGGACGGCAGTAATACAATCTTTAAATAAAGAAGGCCAAAAATATCCTTCTCGTAAGATCTTTTGAGAAGTAGCATACACAGACATGTGACCACCACATGCTCCAGAGTGGCAGTCATTCAAATCTTTCTTAGCTTCATCATAGGTGATACAACATCAAAAAATAGATTCAACCCCACGGTGATAAAGAGTATCATCGAGGATAATGTGTTGACGGGCTTGGTAACGTATTCGATGGTGGTTAGAGATAGATAGCTTAGGGTGGAAAGTTTGAGTCTAGAGATATATAATGATATCTCCATACCAAAGGTCATCTGAGCTGATCAGAAAAAGGGATTCATTAGGTAAAGAATCCTCTGCTACATTTTTCGTCTCAGGGTAGGGAAGGTCACACATCAGTTCGGCAAGCACCAAGGATTTCTTAGACTTAGTGCGTTCGAACTCTAAGTCAAACTCTTGGAGAATCACTATCCATTTAGATTACTTTCCCCCAAGCAATTGGTATGTAAGAATGTGTTGCATGGGGTTGCAATCAGAAATGATAGTGGTCCTAGCGTGACACGATGAAACCTAGAAGTCGGTTGGACTCCACACAAAAAACACATTTGTGTGGTTTTAAGTGTATATGATAGAACTGACAACGAAGTAAAATGGCTCGGAGGTGTGTAGGATGATCACTATGATGCATGGAATTCTTCGGTAGGTCATATATATATGGTTGTACAATGTGCTTAATATTGTGAAAATCATAAGACATAGCCCGTTGAAAAGTTGCACTGGCATTCTTTAAACCGAAGGGTAGTTTTTGGTAGGCAAAGGTGCCCCAAGGAAAAATAAAAGCGGTTTTGTGTTAATCCGAGGGAAAGATGTTGATTTGATTATAGCCAAAGAAACCATCCATTAAAGAGAATATTTCACTCCCGATGCAATCGTCGACGATCTAGTCAACGAAGGGGGTGGGAAATTTTTCCTTAGGACAAGATTGATTGATATCCCTATAATCGACGCAGACATGGATCGTACCTTGTTTCTTGTTAACCGAAACGAGATTGGATACCCAATCAGTTAAAGCCATAGGATAAATAAAGACATATTTAAGAATTTTTTCAACCTCAAGCTTAATAGCAGTTGCTTTATGGGGGTGGACCGGACGAGTTCTCTGTTGGATGGGTCTAGCGTTCGGGTATGTCTTAATTTCGTGTACAACAATATTAGGGTCAATGCCCAAAATTTCTTCATAGCTCCAAGCGAAGATGTCATGAAACTCTTGGAAAAGTGATTTATAGGTGACAACCTCATTAGTAGAGAACGAAGCTCCAATGTGGACATTTTCAACAACTCCAGGTTTAATGGATATGTTGAGGGGGATGGTGGGAGAAATATTACTTAAGTTCCCTTCATATAACACATCGTGTGTAGACTCGGGAGAAGAGGAAATTACAAAAACGGTTGATGGAGTCGAGATCCATTGGTAACTCTCGAGGGTGTGTTGTTCGAGGAAGAGGTTGGAACGATGATGTCCATCATCCCAGGGGGTTTCTTCCATCGACATAACAGACATAATCATCTCATCTGTGGGAAAAATAACATGTAACGGGTCAGGAGATGAATCACTGATAGAAGGGTAGGAGGGGTTGCCGAGTGAATGGATTGATAGGTGGATTTAACTAGACTCGTAGTGGAGATAATCACCAGGGTCGGGTATTATCCATGGGTCAAAAGACATGTGAGTATTGCGAATAGAGGTGGAGAACATGTTGATCGAGGCAACCAAAGGAGGTGGAACATCGGGAGGTGGGATCGAGAATGTACCCATCAGAGTCAAATCTTCAAGTAGGCCCACACGGATGTTCTCATACCCAGGTAGAGTCTTCACGATGAAAGCTACATTGCTAGTACGGGTGTCAAAATTGAAAAAGGCTAGTTGGTCGACCGTAACAATCTTTCCCTGATGTGGAAAATGTAAAACATGGAAAAGGGTAGACACAACAGTGCACATTGCATCAATCTAGCTACGACCAAGTAAGAGGTTGTAATTGAGCGGTGCATCGAAGACCTCAACTTCAACAATGACTGATTTTCTTTCCAACGTAATAGGCAATGAAGGAAGTACATCGTAGGGTTTAAATCCAGAGCCATTGAACGATTTAAGAGTGTTATGTGATTCTGTAAAAGGAAGAGAGTCGATGGCTCTCCAACAGGAAACAAACATTACATAGATAGAAGCACCCTCATCAATAACTGTCCTACAAATGTTCTTGTCGGAGACAACAACTTGTATTTGGAATGCTAGTTGGGGAGGAAGTCTCAGAGTATGATCTTCGAGGTAAAAAATTATCAATGTTGTATCCGTAGGATCAATTCCACCTATAGCCTTTAATAGTGACTTATGTTGAGAAGGGAAACTTTGAAGGACTTTGAGTGCCAATATGGCAGAAGGTGCTTGTGACAGATCTTCTACAATACTATAGTTCTGGCACATGCATGAGGGTTGAAGGCACACTTTTGAACAACACCCTTTGGAGGAGGGAAAAGAACTATGTCGAGACTCGGTCATTTGAGATGAAGAGGACCGTTGGGAGGTGGAGTTGAAGAAGGTTGTTGAACCAATGAAGGTGGTATATCGTCAACCTTATCCTTTGAGGAAGAGTAATCTTTGGCTCGAGTGGTAAGTGTAACATCATTATTTCAAGAATCACTAGTACACATGAGTACATAATAAGTATTAGAGGGGGAGGGTTGGTCATGGATGACCAATTGGGCCTATTGTTGAGAAGGGAAAGGTTGAGACAAAACAACAGGTGTAGGAGGTTTTGCGGTCCCTTGGAGGGACTTAGTAACCTCAACTCGTCTTGGAAAATCTTTCTTATAGTGATCGTCACCACAAATAAGGCAAGGGTATTGGGGTTTGCACTTATCCTTATCATTAGTAGGGTGGGTTTTTGTCTTCTTAGACTGTGGGTTGTTTTATCCTCTTTATTCTTACCCTTCCCTTTTTTGGATTTATTCTTTTCGACAGGGGTAGATTGAACAGAGTTAACTTCAGAGGTCTTGCCAGCGAGAGGAGTAGGAGACGGGACATTTTGAAAGTTAGAATCATTAGACTCGGGGTTGGTGGAAGAGGCTTGCACAGTTTGAGGCTGAGCATGGAAAGTGATAATCACACCATCAGCCACATGAGAAGCAGTAGGGGTAGTCTAAGTAGCAGTAGTAGAAGGATGAGGTGCATCAGGAAGTAAGTTGTAAAGAGTACTCGTTTGTGAGTAAACGAGGTCTAGGTATTGAGCATGACGAATGGCCTATTCTTCTGTGACAACTCCACCAATGGAAATTTCTTGAGAGATTTCATTCATGAATGATTTCGTGAACCATTCTACCAATAACTAATCAGGAAGCTCGAGTTTGATCAAACGTCGTCTTCATCTCCAGTCATGAATGTGATCAGAGATGTGAGTGGATTTAGTTTGTTTGAAGGAACTTAGGATCTCGGTTCCTCTTTCATAACGAATCGGTAATTAGCAGTGTGTAAGGAAAGCCATGGAGAGGGTATTAAAGTCAGTGCAGAAACCTCATGGTAGTTCTATATACCACTTTGAAGCCGAACCTGTGAGAGTTCATTGGAAGAGACAAAATCGAACGGAGTCATCCATTAACGAGTTGGATGAACACTAAAGATGCAATGTCATGACATGGTTGTTTGGATCCTCTCATGATTTACCGTCGAATTATGGAATGTCAGATGGTAATTTGGTCAGTATAACGAGCCAGTGGGGAGAGTGCGAGATAGGATCATTCAAAATTCTAGATAGATCAGGGAGGTCCAAAGTGGCTAAAAAGGGAAGTTGTCTATTCACATGAGGGTACTGGTAACTTTGGGGAGGGATTCCTATCGGTAAACTAGTAGGACTGTAAACAGTTTACATATGAGGCAGAGGTCCTGAAAGATTCAAACGTGTGTGCGGAGGCATGTAACTCATAGGGTTGTATGGAGTGGGGATGTTCCCTTGCAAAGGGATACTAGATTGAACGTTCGAGCCCCAAATGGGATTAGAAGAACCAGGACATGCCTGGCCCAAACTAAGGGGTACGAAAGAGATAACTTGAGGTTGTTTAACCCCAAATGATTGTGGATTCCCTTGAATAAGACGATTCCAATACTCGGCCATTGATCCAGGGATGTTCTGGCCATACTGTGGATTATATCCTTTGAGTGGGGGTTGTCCTTCGAGCGAGGATGATGCCCCAATTTGGGTTTGACCTCCAAATTGAGCATGCCCCCCAGGGTTATATTTTCACCTTGTGGGAATATGGTAACCAGAAGTGAATAATGGTGTAGACATTCCAATGGTGGTAGATCCACTGGGTCCAAATCCTCCTATAAAAGGTGGAAGGGACCCCCTAGAGAGGAACTGGGATGGTGTTGGAATAGAACCAGAAGCAGCATTATACCCAAGAGGAGTGAAGAATCTAGAAATTCTGGATGGAACTGGGGTAGTATTGGGAATAAAAGTGTTCAAAGCATTATACCCAATAGGAAGTGATGGGATTTGACTAGATAAAAGCGGTGTGCCAATAGGAGGTTGTCTTGCCACCATATTCCCGACGAGAATAATCGTAGTGTTCGGGACCATTATGGAATGGGCCTGTTGAAGAGGAATGGTTGAAATAGGACCAGCTGAGAAGGTTTCTGAACAAGGAAAATAATAACACGTTGTATTGTTAAAGTGATCTAAATGTACCATGAACGTGTAAGATGTTTTGGGTGGTTCGGAAATGATAGGTATATCAACTCCCATCTCTAAGGTGGGAGGGTTATGTCTAGAAGTCAAAGTCTGATCTATGTTAGTGGTCCACAAAGGATCCTTATTAAGGCTAGCGAAAATTTCAGGCAGTAATCCAGAAGTGTCAATAACAAGTTCTCCAGACGAATTGAGTCGGAGAATACATCTCTCTTATCTAGGAGGTAGGAGAAAAGCTTCTACAGGGTCAAAAACAATCCAAAATATCTCTAGAGAATCGGTCCTTTATGGTTGTGAAGGTACGTGGTCCTAGATCTCACACTGTTGACAAGAATCCTCTAGTGGGTTAGGGGGAAAGGGTTGAAAAACTTCTGGATCTTCCGTAGGTAGTCCTTTCATCCTACGTGAACGATATGGAGGGTCAATGTTGGCCAAACCTAAAATTCTATGGAAAAAATCTATGGCCAACTATGTAAACAAATAACACTCGCTAGTAGAATCTAGGAGTCAAAACCAAGCAAACAAGACCTTCCTATTCTAAAGTCACTAGTTGGTGATGAAATCCAACATCGTGAAGTCGAGACAAGAAGGGGCTGGGCTAGGGTGGAAAAGTTACGTTGATGATATTCTTAATGGACTTACACCTTGGTGCAAGCTCCCACACACAATTGTGGGTATACCCTCCAAGGAGCCTGAATGAGTCAGGCCAACGTAGATTCCAGGTACCGCGAAGACTTTCCCCTCCATAGTCTCCTTGTGTAAGACCTTAAGAAGATAGGAAACTAAGGCTACCAAAAACAACAATGATGACTGGGGAGACAGTCGACAGTCTGACCCATGCGCAAGGGCAGGGTATCTAGCGTGAAATCAACTTGATAGGATTCCACTCATTGTTGTGGATATACCTTCAAAAGACCCCCATAATACGCACAATCTCTACATCGATATCAACAAAGCAGGGTGAGTAACTATGCTAATCTCAATAAGACCTCAGGTTTGACTCTTGTGTGAGAAGGGATTGCTAGGAAAAAATGTTTCAAATGGAATTTTACACTCCCTATCACAAGATGCTATTGTGTGTTTTTTGATTTGGAGAGTGTGTCTCACTGCCTATTCGAAAGCTCTAGCCTATCTAATATTAGTGTAAAAGAGCCCTAGATAAAATTACTAGTTAAAATTTTAAATTTTCGCAATATTTTTAAAGTTTTTGTTACTCAAAAGGGACATGGGAATGAAAACGATGTTGTGTATGACCTTGACCCAAGAATATGCAAATAGAAAATGAATGATGCAACTTTTCATTCAATGAATTCTATCTACAACAAGGAGAAGGTACTTCTGGAATGGTGTAAACTACGAAATATAATTTCTTTCTTTCTTTGAATGAACAGACTTTCAAACAACCAACAAACAATGAAATTCTTCAATTGTTCTATTCGTTTAAATGCAATAAATTTTCTTATGTATGATTTTTTCAAAAGAATGGATAACTTCAAATTCTTCCTTTCTAATACCAGACCAAGGGCATGACAGAGAAAAGACAAGTAATCCAAGAAAATTTATACCTTCAATGAGAACCCAAATCAATCTTTTAATGAAGGTAAAAATGAAAAATGATGAGGAAGTATCTCCCTAAATATAAGTGAAGAAACAATCTCTCAAACATCAAGCAACCCAGAATGCATAATCAAGTGAAAACTTCAAATCCAAACCAAGACCTTTAATCAAACAAACACTCAGATACAAGCTCAGAGATTATGTCCTTGTTGTTAAAGATCAAGAATGAAAAATGAAAAAGACAAGGAGAGGTGTTCGATCTTCGAACCCCAATCAAAGGCGTGTTAAGCGTGAGAAAATAGTCAAACACTGCTAAAATTTACCCCTGGCTGATTGAAACAAAACCTGGGCATCGCCAGAGGTCAAGACCCCACTCAAAAAATTTCTCAGACGCTGCTACAGGTCAACAACATATTACAGTGTGTAAATCTAGCATTTCTGCAGGCCAGAAACTAGGAGAGTGCGGAAAGTATGCACTAAAGAAAACCACTAAGGTGAAAAAATCGAAGGTTTCCGTAGGCTAGGTATAGTGTGCAGTGCGGACATGTTTGAAAAATCAAATAATTTTGAGGGAAAGAGAAAAAATCTTTGTGAACTTTTAAACTCACAGAGTCTGAATGGATCTCCCATAGACTCAAATACTGAAATCAAATAAAAAAGAGTAGGAAAAAACAAATGGCCAATGAAAAACCACAATCAAGTCGTATCCCCATTGGAGTCACCAATTTTGTTATGGGATAAATCAGTAGATGCGAACATGAACTAATCTCCCTACACCCACCTGGATCTAGAACAAAATAGGACAGGACATGATGCTTTCCCTAAGTTATAATCATTGATCTAACTAGCAAAGAAGGAATTGATGAATTACCTTTGATATCACTTCCTTATATATTTGTTGTTCCTTGTTCTCTCTGATGCTCTTGTGAAACCAGATCTGCAATGACACAAACCAACCAAAGTGAAAGAAACTATGATAGATTCAATGAAAACTTAAACATGTGATCAAGGAGTCATGTAATAAAATGAGAATGATTTTATGGGAAAGAAACATGCCACTGTATTAGATTGAATAAAAGTGGAAGATACAATCGAAATGCCTTGATGTCGCAATTTCCCTTTTAGTGGTCCTTCATCCCAATACACACATATACTTGTTCTAGAGCATGCATGAAGATGATCTTAAAAATATTGATTGGTGAATGCAGACCACAAGCATCAGCTGAAATAGTATTCTCCACACAATATCTAGCCTATTCTTCCAACAATCCTTTGCTCAACTTTGCTTAACCTTTTCCACGAGAACTCCATTATTATATAGGAGAATTTGAAGTGGTTAAAGAGATAAGGATGATCCCACTAGATCAGATAATTCAGTAGGATCGTAACCATACAGACGTCAGCTCACATTCCAAAAGATTCCTCTTCTAGAAAATTCTTGAACCCCTTTCCTCTTTTGGCTTTAAATGCCGTCACACCCTGCTTGTATAGTAACCTACGGAAATCTTGTAGGTCAACTATAGAGAAGCCTGCAGAAATCATTGATTTTTGCATTGTACTATATGGGAAGACTGCAACGTCCCTTCAAAAAATAGGTTTGCAGAGGAGAAAAAAGTTCACTCTTCTTAGGCAAAAGACGATCATGAGGGGCATCCTTTCAAAAAATAGATTTGCACAGGAGAAAAAAGGTCACTCTTCTCAGAAAAAACATGATCATGAGGGCTTGACCACATGCTTGCAAAGTCATCATCAAGGTGACCAAAATAATGTGTAACACAAGCTAGGAATCTTATACCAATCTAAATATCTGGTAAATAAGTTGTTTCTTAGAAAGAGAATGTGTCTTCTAAGGATGAGTGTTGGTGGTTCAGTGATTGAGAATTTAAATTCATTTAATACCATGTTAATCTAGTTGTCATCTATGGATATAAATATCACCGATGAGGATAAGTGTATCAGCCTATTATGTTATTTTCTAGACTGCTAGGATAGGTTAGTCATGGTTATTAGGAGCAATGCAACCACACTAGCGCTAGAGGACATGGTTTCTTGTCTACTTTCAGAATAAATGAGTAGAAATAACATGGAATGATCGACCAAAGATGTTATGGTAGTGAGAGGTAGACAGATAGACAAAGATAATGTTAGGTTCTCCGATAGAAAGTTAAATTCGAAGGGTAGATATAAATCCACGGCTCAATCGACGAGAATATGTTGGAAATGCAGTAAAGTTGGGAATTATAAAAAGGATTGTAAGTCGAAGGAAACATAAGTTGGTGTTAGATCCGATGAGAAGAAGACAACTGGGAGAAAGACAACCTCAGAGAAGGGAGGTGATGTGTTCCTGGTGTCTACTAGTACACAGTGATATCAATATGTTTGGTTCAGGGATGATTTTAAGAATGGAAATTTATTTTAAAATGTAGAAACCTTGGCGAATATTACTAATCCTTCATATGTCAACTATAAATGTTTGGCGATATTTTTGAAAAAATATTAAAATTTCTAAGTATTTTGTACATTTTTTATAAAATTTTGGCAATTTTTAAGGTAAAATAATTTTATCCTATAGAATTTGGGCGAATCATTTTTAAAATAGAGAATCTCGTTTTTGGAAAAACCATGGAAAATTAGCCCATGAGCAAAATTTAGCCCCTAAAATCATCCTTGGTTTGGTTGATAGAATAAAGAGAATCCTATCATATGACACCACATAAAGAATGGTTATGTGAATATGAACAATTTGATGGGGGTGATGTGTTCTTGGGGAATGGCTTGACAACTAGAATTATAGAACGGGGAAGAGTTCGACTAAAAATGTAGGATGGGACGAAAAGAACCATTCCAAGTGTGCTAAACATTTCAGGTTTGGAAAGAAACTTGATATCTATTAGCAAGATGAGTGATTCAGGTGTGCATACTTTTTTTCAGAAGGATTCGTGTAAAACGGTCAGAGGTGCGATGGTATTAATGAAAGAAGTTCATATTGGTACCTTGTACAAGTTTTTAGGGAATGTCAACTTGACTGGATGAAATAGAATCATTTCTCCTAAAATCAACTCCACAATGACTCAACTTGACGTGATGTTGATACAATTGGACTCGACTCAAGCCAAGTCAGTTCAAACCAACTTGACAAGACATGATGAGATCAACTTGACTAGGTTATGGAACAAGAGGATGGGACACATTAGATAAAAAGGACTTTGATCTATGCAAAGAAAAGGTATGGTCTAGTATTTTCCTGAATGTGGTTTAGAAGTTGAATTTTGTGAACATTGCATATATGGGAAACAAATTCGGGTAAGGTTTCCATCTGGAGTGACAAGGGAAAATGGGATTCTAGAACTAGTGCATAGTGATGTGCTTGACCCAGTTATCATGCTTTCACTTAGTGGATCCTTGTATTATGTCTCCTTCATAGATGATTTTTCCAAGAAGACATGGATATATTTCATGTGGAAGAAATTAGAGGTTTTTGAGATATTTAAGGAGTTTAAAGCTCCTGTGGAAAATGAGACATGAAAGAGGACTAAAGTGCTGAGAAATAAAATTGATGGTGAATTTTGTGGAAAGGAATCTGATCAGTTCTCTAAGAAGTGTGGAATATCACAAAACAATAACACCATATACCTCACAACAAAATGGATTTATTGATAGAATGAACATAACATTGATGGACAAGGTAAGGAGCATGCTTGATGGTGTTGGGCTCGCAAAATAATTTTGGGTGGAGGAAGTCGAGACTGCAAGATATCTGGTGAATATGTCTCCTTCGTTGGCTCTAGTTGAAACAAATCCAAATGAGGTCTGGTTTGATAAGAATTTTTTGGTGGCACATCTCAAAGTATTTGACTGTGATGCATTTGTGCATGTTCCCAAGGAAAAGAGGATTAAGCTAGAAAAGAAAGAAACCAAATGTATTTTCATTGGTTATAGAGAAGGGATGAAAGGATATAAGCTCTATGATCCTGCATCAAGAAGAACAATGTATAGTCAAGATGTGGTATTTTGGGAAGTCTGAGGTAAATCTGAGTCTGAGAAAGATTTTCAGACCAAGAATAATCCTAATATGGTGCGATATGAACTGAGGAATGAAGAAGATGATTTAGATGAGTCGACTGAATCTGAGGAAGAGGTGGTGTTAGCACCACCATTTTTCTTTCTGTTTAGAGTCAGATTTTAGTTGAGTAATGGCCCATGTGTCTAAACATGTGAATTTAGGTACATAGAAATGAAAGGGTCAAAGTCAGAAAGTGGTTGGTTGGCCCTTGGAAATGGGAAGGGATGTCAGAGTTAAAAACATGCGTAAACAATACAAGCATGTCATTTCCAGAAGGTCGGGCACTATCAAAATTAGTCTCTACATGCCCTAGGTCGAGTCAGTTAGTTAATGGAAGTCACGTTGGTAAATTTTGTAACTATTATTGGTTCATCATGAAGGCCAAAGGAATGAAAAATCACGATGTTCGCATCACGTATGCCCTAAAAACCTTATTTCTTGTACTTTTCACATAGAGAGGTGTTATGGAAGATCTTTGATTCGATTTGGAACATCTAGTCACCATGAATTCAGTTCCCTTTGGCACGTTTCTCCTTTCCACCTGATCAGTTATAAATACCATAGGATTTTCACCCAGGACATTCATGAATTTAGATTTAGTCTTCGATTGTGAGTTCTCCCACAGGTCAAGGTAGATCGAATTCCCCATATTGGGAATCCGCTCGATACACTACATGCAAGATAGATACCAGTCATGCTATGGCGACCTCTCAGAACATGAAGAAGGGTACATGCAGTGGAAGGATTTCCAGACCCAAGCCTGAGATCATTGGGATTCATTTTTTCTCAGAAAGGGCTTCCCTGAAGGTGAAAGGGAGATTTTTCCTTCACCTTCGGGAATGACGAAATCACACCGCTCAGGACTTGTAAAGGAAGAAACTGCACAGGAATGAAGGATGGTGGAAACCTTGTCTCCTTAGCAGTGGATACCTTGGAGAATACGCAAACCAAGGAAGAACAAGGAAGCTGTGGAAAATAAAATTTCAGATGAGTCACGCACACGATCGATCATTGGAAAATTACTTATGCACGTCATCCGCCTGGAGCCTTTGGAAGGTACTATTCGAGAAAGTAGGAGCAGGATGAGGAGAATGGATGCCTCAGGCTTAAATGATCAAGGGACAACTTAGGAGCTAAAGTAATCAAATCTAGACATCGCCGAACTGTACCAAGAAAACAGGAAACTGAGGCAACAACTGGCGATGAAGATCACGGAAGCATCAATAGCACAAGGTCACGAGGGGAATGCGATGTGGCTAAAAATACAACTCTGGGAGGCGCGAGACACGATTGTACAACTACGTGAATCACAATGGTTTTCGGAAGAGAGGAATGCCAGACAATCCAGAGAATGTGAAGTGGTCGAAGAGATAGCCCACACAACTCTCACTAGTGAGCAGAAAAAACAAGACTAGTCGAGTTCTTTCTTTTATTCGCAAACATAAGACAAATCTTAGAAATTTTGAAGGAAACATCACCCAAGGCATTTTACCATTTTAGTAATGACTATGATTGTCTACATCCACTTGCTGCACACACTTCCCCCCAACAGATGAACACGTGGCAGAAGATCAAAGTTGTTACAGCAGACAACGAGACTCTAACAAACACTTGTCTACCCAGATACCCGATTGACAAACCAAATCCCCGTGGAGGATTATAATGATTTTGATGTAGCCAGATGGATCTTTGTCTATTTTTGAAAAAAATAATATGAAGAGTTTTGTAACACAGAGCAGTCAATTTCTTAGTTTGTAGAGATAGCAGTTAGAAGAATAGGGTATCCCAAGCAGTGCCCTTGTTTATACATTTGATCTTTTAGATGTAAGCTAGGTTGGTTGGAAAATTTAGTATAGGCGATAGCTATTGTATGTAATTTAAGTTCGACCAAAACGTAATGAAAAAGTCCTGCAACTTTGATGAAAATATTCTAATTGTAGAAGTTGGATGTATTTTTTTCCCTTTCTTGTGTATGTGCTTCTTGTTATCTTTTTCCATATCTTTCTCTGTCTATTTCGAAATGAATTTTGGAAACTGTGGATTCGCTGCGCAGCGTCCCTTGTTTACACCACTTAGACAGAACATTTTCTTCTAAAAGTTAACTCTGGATTCACTTGCAACGGTGCTCTGATTTACTTCCTGTATTTTCTCCCCGCTACATTCCCATTTTACACTAAATATTGTTGCTCGCTTAGCCTTATCCTCTCAAGTTTAGTCACCAAGTCATTTGTTTCTGTCATTTTCTCAAATCGACTCCATATCCCAAGTCTTACTTTCTTATGCCAATATAACTGAAACCCATTATATCAAACGTGTTAAATATAGCTATTGTTTTAAGAGCCATATCCCATGCAGAGATTGCACCTCTCGAGAGAGCCCTCTCCAGATCCGAAAGTCTAGTTTCGGGGCTCAAAGTTGGTTGAAAATTTTACCTTCATCCTAATTTTATTAGCCGAACATATTTACAGAGTGCTAACATTCTGGCGTCATTTCTGAGGAATGGAATTGAATAGATTTTTCCCTAGGATAATGACTAACATTGTAGTTTGACCCTGAGGGTAATAGAGGGAAAAACATCTGTACCAGCTGAAATATTTACCCTACCGACTCCATTCAAAAAATACCAGTAGCTCCAAGTAGTGCAGTTCAGGAACACTGGCTCTAAAAATGATCTATACTAGAGAAAATCCTGACCCAAACCTTACAGATCCTATGTACGACCCCAAGAAAATTATGTGTAGAACTATAGAGAAAGTGTCGCACCCATTCTATTACCTGAATAGAATTCTATTCTTACCAAAAGATAGCATGCAAAGCATCGATGACCTTGAGTTTGACATGTTTTTTGAGCAAACCTTGTTTAGGTCTAATTCGAAAACCATCTTGGACGAGATCATTTTCGACCAGAAGAGATTCCAAGCTCTGATATCTAATAATATCCCTCAAACCCCAAATCCTCCTAGAGCCATGGCTATCATATTTTTCCCTCTCATACTGCCAGCCCAACTGCATGACTTGCCTTAGAATTACAGCCAGAGGATTAAGCTCTACGATGTTGAAGGGAATGTTTCATCCTAGAAGCATCTGGATTGGCTCAATGACTTCGTCGACCTAGAGGAGGTAGAATATGCAGATACGAAAATGAGGTTGTTCACGCAGATTTTTGCGAAGGAGGTGAGAAAGTGGTTTAAAGCCCTGCAATCAACAACTATTTGAGACTTTTCCGCATTCAAAACAACCTTTAACAGATGGGGAGACAAGAAGAACCCCTTGTAGTTGTTAACATAGTATAATAATATGAATAAGGCATCGGAAGAGACAGTGCAAGAAAGCTCAGCTTGTTTCATGAAAGTTTATAACTCGATTCTGGTAGAAGTCCAACCACCTCTCGGAGTTGCGTAGTTGTGATACACTGACTCTTTTGACAACGATTTTTCCTTTTTGTTGAGAGAAAGAAGATCAACAAGTCTATACATGATAATGAGAAATGTGTTTGAAGTCGAGGTAAATATGATGGCCTCGGGGAAGATCAAACAACGATTCAATAGAGGTGATGAGAGGCCCCAAGGAGACACACAACTATCAACATCAAGATCCATGGATGAAAAGTTCAACTTAATGATGAGAACCATGGATAAACTGATGGAGAAAATGTCTGTGGGAAACAGACCCAACTCCCAAGAGAAGCAGGACTCCCAACCCCAAAATCAGAACCTCAAAATGGGTCAAGTCCCTCAGATTAGGCAGAGGGAATAGAGGGAGCAGAGAGATCAAGGTGACCAGCAAACAAGCCCTCTATTCCAAAACAACTACGTGGATGAAGAATTCAATCAAATGTTTGAAGACAAAATGCATTGTTGTGATGACAAGAATCCTCACGTGTTTCTGATGAAGAGCGAACATGATCGGTGCATGAACATAAACGATGGTGTTATGCTGGAGATGGATGATGCATGGATTGGGGAAATTGATGATGTGTTGTCCTAGGAAACATAAGAGTTCAGAAAGGGTTATCATAACGCCATCACACAGTTCCAGAAGAAATATAACCTCAGGATCAAATAAGCATCCACCGAGCCTCAGTAGATGAATATTGTAAGGAAACCTTTGACAGACACCCCTTCCATGAGCCGACCACGGCCGGACAACAATAATATGGATGTGACGAAAAAGGAAAATTTTAAAGAGGAGGCCCCAAAGAAAACTCTGGAAGTAAGCCAAGAAGTGGGTGGAAAAGAGGTAGAGAAAGTTTTCCCTCCCTTTAACTTTGAACACGAAATGGATAAAATCAAAATATTTGCCCCCTTCAATGAACTTATCAGAAGGGGTGAACACCGAGAGAAAATGATTAAAATGATGAAAATGGGAGGGACCCCTAACACTCTGAATGTTCAAGATGATCACCCTGCTATTTTGTTTGGTCCATGCATCGAGGAGAAAATTGATACTGAGGACGTACCTTCATTCTATGTCAGTTTGAAGGTTCATCACATGACCCTGCATAATTCCATGTTGCATTCTGGTGCGTCACACAACCTCATGCCAAAGGTGACCATGGATGAACTGGGTTTGGATATCACTAGACCTTACAAGGACATTTTATCTTTTGACTCAAGGAAAGTCAAGTGCCTGGGTCTTATTAAATACTTGGTTGTGTTGTTGTCCTAGATCCCTTTGAATAACATGGTTGGACATGTCATACGCCACCATTCTGATCTTTGGCCAGGTCAGACGGTTGTATGGAGAAGTGTCGTTGAATTACATGGTGAGGAGTAAGATGAAGACAAATAACCATCCCATATACTCCATCGACATCAAGGTTGGTTCTTCTGTATTCTACAATGATCTGAGTTTTGAAGAAGAAGAGCCAACAACCATCATGGAAACCGATGAAGAAACTGTGTGGAAAGCAACAGAGTGTGTCGACTCGGAGGACCACATGAAAAATGGGATATGGTACATGATTTTTGATGATGCATTTAGCAAATAAGGGACTGGGACTGACATGTGGGTAAACCCCCTGAAACGGTCATAAAACTGCTCTCATACAAGATCACGTTCGAGTGCACAAACAAAATGGTTGAGTACGAGGCGTTGATTCTGGGCCTGAAGGTATTGAAAGAATTAGGCACAAAGAGGACAACAGTGCACGTAGACTCTGAAATCATCATAAAATAGGTTAAAGGCATATATCAGATGAAGAACCCCAAGTTGAGAGCGTACAAGAACTTGGCGCTGGACCTCCTCGAATATTTTTTGGAGTACGACATATATGATATCCCAAGGGAGAAAAATCATTTCTCCAATGCCTTGTCCACCTCAGCCTTGGTTTTCAAAATCCCCATATTCCCAAACAAAAAATATGAGATTGAAGTCAAACACAGGCCGACAGTGCCTGATAATATCAAATATTGGTAGGTGTTTGAAAATGACAAGTAGGTAGAAAGATTTCTTCAGATGAGCGACAATTGCGCTAACATAAACATTGATGACGAAGACTATTGCGACAAATATGGGAGTGTGGATGCGCACTGTAATGATGAACCTCTCCAAAACCAAATCGTGGGAAGGGACATAATACAACTAAAGAATAACACCATTCCGAAGGGGTTAGTTCCACTGGAAAAGTTTTTTGATGAAAACGACGTGGCTAAAAACCCCAAGATCACCGTGAATGAATACGATGTGGAAGACTGCAACATCAGGAGTGAGGAGAATCCCAAAATGATCAAGTTATCGAAGACACTCATCCCAGAAGTCAAGAGGGACTATGTCAAGCTCATGAAGGAGTTCCCCAACGTTTTCACATGGATCTATGATGATTTGAAGGTGTATGAAACTAAGGTGATCCATCATGTTATCCATCTCAAGGAAGATCAAAAACCTTTCAAACAGAAGATGATATGGATAAACCCCCTTGTTACTGTCATTGATTGAGAAAGAGGTAAAGAAACTTTTCAATGCTAATATTATTGTTTCTTTTCAATTCTCTAAATGGGTAGCTAATCTGGTGCCCATGAGAAAGAAAAGATGTGAGATAAGACTGTGTGTAGACTTCTAGAATTTAAACAAGGTGTTCCTCAAGGACCACTATCCTCTTCCCAAAATGGACTACATCCTACAAAAGGTGGTGGGGTCCTAGAAGATGTCCATGCTGGATGGTTTTTCAGGGTATAATCAGATCATGGTACACCCAAACGACAGAGAAAAAATATCTTTCACAACTCCATGAGGGATGTTCATGTACGCCAAGATGCCTTTCGGCCTGATGAACACTGGAGCCACTTTCCAGGGGGAAATGGACATCATTTTTGCTGATGAAAAGGACAGGGTCATTGTGATCTATCTGGATGACATCATGGTGTACTCTTCCTCTGATGAATAACACCTCGAGCATTTGAAGAACGTTTTCCAGAAGTGTGTGAATTTAGGCATATCGTTAAATCCTAAGAAGTCACACTTCAGGGTGGAAGAAGGGAAGTTGTTGGGACATATTATCTCAAGGGAAGGAATCAAGATAGACCCTAGCATGGTGGAAGGAATCGTGAATATCGACACTCTGCGCAGTAAAAAAGAAGTGCAATCCTTCCTGGGAAAAGTAAACTTCTTGAGGAGATTCATCCCAAATCTGGAAAAGATTATAAATCATATCACCTGCATGCTCAGGAAGGGAAATGAGATCAAGTGGAACCCAAAGGCCAAGAAATCATTTGAAGATATCAAGGTGGAATTTCTAAAGCACTTGTGTTATCTAGTCTAGATTTCATGAAGGATTTCATCCTATTTTCATTCACCTCAGAGCATACGATTGTCATTGTGCTGCTACAGAAAGATGAAAAAGACTTCGAGAAGCCTATAACGTATTTCAGCAAGACACTGTGGGATGCTCCACTAAGGTATGACATCATGGAAAAACAAGCGTACTCTTTAGTGAAGGCTTTGAAGGAGTTTAGGATGTACATATTGCATTCCCATGTCATTTCTTACATGCCCAACAACTTAGTAAAGGATATCTTGACTCAGCCCGACCCGAAAGGAAGGAGAGGCAAGTGTATAGTGGCCATGCTGGAATATGACTTGGATATCAAGCCTATGAAATTAATTAAGGGTTAGGGCCTGGCAAAGCTAATGGCACAGTCAGACTGCGATGCAGTGGGAATGAATTTCATCGCTAATCTGTCAGAAAGTCCTCAAGAAGAAGCAATTGCGTAGTTGTCTCAGGAGTTTGTCGATTCGATGTGGTATGTCGATATCATCTATGTAATGAACAATATTCAAGCCCCTCTGGGAATTAGTAAGACTAAGGCCAGATTTCCCAAGCTTAAAGAGGTTAAGTTCTGCATCCTGGACAACTCACTCTACTGGAAAGATCATGGGGGAATGTTGCTGAGTTGTTTGTTGGAGAATGATGAGAAGTGAGCTGAAAAATAATTTCACAAAGGCAACTATGGGGGACACCATTACTGGAAAACCACCACACACAAAATCCTAAGGGTGAGCTACTCTTGGCCTACCATATTCATAGATGTTTACAAATAAGTCTCGAGCTATCACGAATATCAGATTTTTGACAGGAGAAGGAAGTTGCAACCCCTACCACTAAAGATGATCTCACTCAAGGCACTGTTCATGTAGTGGAGTTTGGATTTCATAGGGGAAATAAATATTCCATCCTCGACGCATCACAAATGGATACTTACAACCATTGGCTATTTCAAAAAATGGATAGACGTGATCCCCATGAAACACGCTATTGACGCAGTAATCATCCAATTCCTGGAGATGAACATCTTGCTATGGTTTGGGTGTCCCGTCAAGATCATAATAGATAATGCAGCCACATTCAAGTCTAAGAGGATGGAAAAGTTTTTTCAAGATTACAATATAACCCTGGGGCATTCTACGATGTACTACCCATAAGGAAATGGGTTAGCAGAATCCTCGAATAAAATCCTAACCAGGATCATCAAAAGGCTACTACAGGATAATAAGAAATCTTGGAATAAAAATATTATCTATGCGTTGTGGGTGGATCGGGTTACCACCAATAAATCCATTTCAATGTCTCCCTTCCATATAATGTATGGAACAGACGCCATTTTTCCTACTACACTGAGACTACCTATCATAAAACTATTGCAAGAGCAGGAGGCTGAACCAAATGACGCGTAGAGAAGAATAAACTAGCTGGTTCACATAAAGAAAATGAGGGAAAAAGTGTACCATCGATCATAGCTCCACTAGGAAAATATGAAGAAATCTTTTAACAAGTGTTCCAAGTGAGAGGATTTCCAGTTGGGTGATCTAGTGTTGAGATGGGATGCGAGGATTGAGGACAAAGGAAAGCATGAAAATTTTGATAACCTGTGGATGGGTCCTTCCAAAATCGGCACACATCGAGGAAACAATTCTTATTTTCTAGAAGGACTAAATGGAGAATGCCTTGGTTGGGGGCCTGTAAATGGCAGGTTCCTCAAACATTATCTGATGAAATAAATTTCATTTAAGCCATATGTCATTGTAAATAGTTGTTTTATTTTTGTGTCAAGTTAGTAGGTCATCATAAAATTGAAGCCTGAAGTGAAGGCCCTGAGTTTGATGCTGAGTCTTTTTCAAAACCGTGTCGATAGGTTTAGGTTGCATCCCTTTTTTCAAATTGCAATTGTCGAAGAGTCAAAATAAGGCCCAATAGTCAGGCACCTGGTCTACTATTCTTTGCTACTTCGCGGGGAGGATAGCATCCCCGTTGAAGCCAGCTGTTAGCGCCACCATTTTTCTTTCCATTTAGAGTTGGTTTTTAGTTGATTAATGGCCCATGTGTCCAAACATGTGAATTCAAGTACGTAGAAATAAAAGGGTCGAAGTCAGCAAGTGGTTGGTTGGCCCTTGGAAACGAGAAGGGATGTCAGAGTCAAAAACATTTGTAAACGGTACGGGCATGTCATTTTCAGAAGGTCAAGTACCATCAAAATTAGTCTCTACATGCCCCAAGTTGAGTCAGTTAGTTAATGGAATTCGTGTCAGTAAATGGTGTAACTATTATTGATTCATCATGAAGGCCAAAGGAATGAAAAATTGCAGTGTTCACATCACGTATGCCCTGAAAACCTTATCGCATATACTTTGCATGCGGGGAGGTGTTATGGAAGATCTGCGATTCGAGTTGGAACATCTAGTCACCATGAATTCAGTGCCCTTCGACACATTTCACCCATCTACTAGATCAGTTATAAATCCCAGAGGTTTTTCACCTAGGACATTCATGAATTCAGATTTAGGCTTCATTTGTGAGTTCTCCCACAGGTCAAGGTCGATCGAATTCCCCATCTTGGGCATCTGCTCGATACACTACGCACAAGACATATATCAGTCACACTATGGAGACCTCTCATAACACAGTGGTAGGATCACCAGACTCGAGCCCCAGAGTGATTGGGATTCATTTTCACTCAGAACAGGCTTCCCCGAAGGTGAATGGGAGATTTTTCCTTCACCTATGGGAACGACGACATCACATCACTCAGGACTTGGAAAGGAAGAAACTGTGCCAGAAGGAAGGACAGTGGAAACCTTGTCTCCTCAGTAGCAGATACCTCAGAGAAGAGGCAGGCCAAGGAATAAGAATGAAGTTATGGAAACTAAACTTTCAGATGAGCCACGCGTATGATTGATTGCTGAAAAATTACTTATGCACATTTTCCGCCTGGATCCTTTGGAAGGTACCAGCCAAGAAAGTAGGAGCAAGATGAGGAGGATGGATTCCTCGAGCTCAAATTATAAAGAGACAGTTCAGCATATGAAGCAAGAAAATCTATCCATTGTCAAACTATACCAAGAAAATAGGAAACTGAGGAAAGAGTTGGCGACGAAGATCACAGAAGCATCAACAACACAAGGTCACGAGGGGAATGTGACATGGCTAGGAATACAACTCTGGGAGGCATAGGACATGATTGTAAAGTTGCATGAATCACAGAGGTTGTTGAAAGAGAGGAATTCCAGACATTCCAAGGAATGCAAAGTGGTCAAAGAGATAGCCCACGCAGATCTCTCAAGTGAGTAGAAAAAACAAGACTAGCTGAGTTCTTTCTTGTATTCACAAACAGAAGACAAATCTTATAAATTTTGAAAGAAACGTCACCCAAGGCATTTTACCATTTTAGTAATGGTCATGACTGTCTACATCCACTTGTCGTGCACACTTCCCCCCAACAGATGAACATGCCAAATAAGATCAAAGTCATTACAGTAGACAGTGGGAATCTAACAAATGCTTGTCTACCCAGATACCCGATCGAGAAACCAAATCCCTGTGGCGGACTAGAATGATTTTGAAGTAGCTAGATGGATATTTGTCATTTTTGGAAAAAATCATATGAAGAGTTTTGTAAGGTAGAATAGTTGGTTCCTTAGTTTGTAGAGATAGCAGTTATAAGAATAGGGTATCCCAAGTGACGCCCTCATTTATATATTTCATTTTTTCTATGTAAGCCAGGTTGGCTGGAAAATTTAGTATAGACGAAAATTATTGTATGTAATTTAATTTCGACCGAAACTTAATGAAAAAGTCCTGCCACTTTGACGAAAAGATTCTAATTATAGCAGTTGGATGTATTGTTTTCCCTTTCTTGCGTATGTGATTCTTGTTATATTTTTCCATATCTTTTTTTGTCTATTTCGGAACAAATTTTTGAGCCTTTGGATTCACTGCGCAATGCCCCCTATTCACGCCACTTACACAAAACATTTTCTTCTAAAAGATAACTCTGAATTCACCCACAATGATTCTTCGAGTTACTTCCTGTATTTTCCCCCTGCCACATTACGATTTTACACTGAATATTATTGCTCTCTTAGCCTTATCCTCTCAGGTTCAGTCACCAAGTCATTTGTTTCTATCATTTTCTAGAATCAACTCCATAGCCCAAGTCTTACCTTCTTGCGCCAATATAACCAGAACCCATTATATCAAAGGTGCTTAATCTAGCCATTATTTTAAGAGCCATATCTCGCGCCTCTCGAGAGAGCCCTATCTAGATACAAAAGGCTAGTTTCGGGTCTCAAATTTGGTTGAAAAAGTTACCTTCGTCGTCTTTTTATCAGCCGAACAGATATACAAAGTGATAACAGGTGGAACAATAGAATTTGGTGGTAAAGAGGTCATCAAGTTTAATAAAACATGTCAAAAGGTATATTCCACTCGACTTTCATTTCACATTCGTGCTAATTTCCATCAAAGATGATTCCAAGTCGATCGGTGAGGTAGTCAACTCGACATAGGCTAAAATATGGAAGGACTCCATGGTAGAGGAGATGGAATCCTTGTAAAATATTGAGCCATGGGATTTAGTCAAGTTACCTAGTGGAACAAAACCCATCACTAGAAAGTGGGTGTTCAAGAAGAAGATGAATGTTGCAAGACAAGTCGAGAATTTCAAAGCTCAACTGGTAGAGAAAGGATATTCCCAAGTCGAGGGAGTCGAATTCAGTGAGATTTTTTCCCCTATTGAAAAACTAAATTTCATTAGAGTACTCATGTCTCTGGCTGCAACATTTGATTTGGAGATAGAATAGATGGATGTGAAGAAAACGTTCCTGCATGGAAACCTGGAAGAATAAATCTACATGAAATATCCTGAAGGTTTTGTAGTAAAGGGAAAACAAGAGTTGGTGTGCAAACTCAAAATATCCCTTTATGGTATAAAGAAATCTCCAAGGATGTGGTACCATAAGTTTGACACATACATGCTTAGCTTGGGGTTTTTTAGAAGAAAAGTTGATCACTAGATATAATCCAAGGAAGAAGGTGGGTGTTTCATATATGTAGCTTTGTATGTTGATGACATGTTGTTGATTGGAAACAACATGGATGCAATAAAGGAGGTGAATAAGAATCTATCCTCCAAGTTTGAAATGAAGGATCTCGGTGCAACTAAATTCATTCTGGGAATAGAAATTAAGAGAGATCGGGCCGCTAAAAGATCTGGTTGAATTAGATGAAGTATATTGAAATAAATCTGAAAGGATTCAACATGCAGAAGTGAAAACCAGTGAAGGTGCCAATTCCAGTAGGAGAAAGGTTGTTATAGCAAGATCTCCCTCACCCTATGAAAAATTGCACAAAGGGCCTTTTTCCATTTCCCTATGTAGACTTGAAGTCCCATTTTGCAAATCCTGGAAACAAAAACATTATTTTTCCACATATGTGCGCCCTACCTATAGTAGAACATGTGTATACATAAGTTGCACCACTATATCCCACGTACATCAGGATTTGTGCCCAAAATTAAAAAATGGTGTTAGGGTTCCTTGTCACGTCACGAGATCCATGATCCTTGACCTTCCACATACTGGAAACATTCTGACTCGACCCTTCAGTTCCAATTAAAGGCTAAAAATAGGCCAAATCCAAGCTATGGAAAAGGGGATAAGAATTCAACTTTGAGAGAAAAGTTACTCTGGAGAAATTACTCACTTTATATTGAGTCTGCATCCCTTTGTCCTTTTAAGTTTGAACACATTGTTCATCCCCCAAGCTCTTCCCTACATGATTTATAACCTCATTGTATCTCTTATATTAGCTTGCCTTTGGCAGAGGATTGAAGTGGTGGAGACCCAGCTGGAAGTAACTTAGTTTCTTGGTTCCGAAATGTGCCAAAACGGAAGGTTGTAATTCATTCACTTCTGATGATTAAATTTTAATAGAAATACTCTTTTCTCATCCAATTAATATCTTGCAAATATTTGAATTGTTATTCCATGGCTGTATTTGTTATGAATATTGATGGATCATGCTATTGAATGTGCTAACATTATATATTATGATCATATGCTTGAGTTTCTTGGTTCTTGAGGACTAGTTGCAGGTGTATTGCTTTTATTCAAGTGCTCAATGATGGACTTTGTAGAAATTTTAATACAAATTATGTATTTCCTGGATTCTCCTGATCTAACAATTATATGCCACTGTTAAATACATAATTTCTTCTACAAATATTCTTGTGGAATTTAAAACACGATCGCCAATTGCAATATCAAGAAGAAAGATCAATCACACATAACATAGATGTTTTACCGAGAAAGAATAAAGCTAAAAACCCCATTATCATATATTATGTATATATCATGGATCATGAAACAATCTCATAAAAAACTCTAATCCAAGAGCTCTCAGTACAATATACAATCTTCTCACACTATCATACAAAATTGGCAAATTCATGTGTCAATTTACTGCTTCCAGACAGCCTGCCTCCTATCCACAATCATTGTTGATGGAAATCCCTACAATGAATGAATCCTTCTTGCCTAGGCTACACATTCCTCATTGGCACATCAATTGCGTGTGTGGTTGCATGAGTGCACTCACTAATGTCACAATTGATAGTCAAATTGTCCCTTTCACCTGTTATCTCAACTGGGTTTCCACTAGATCTGACATGCCTGTAGTTAACAGTGGTAAATCTTTAGTTGCATGTGAGACCACTGATTTTGAATTAATTAATAATTAATTCAATTATCTCTCACTAGTGTAAGTTTAGTTAAAACTAGTACAACTGAGCTTAACTCACTTAACTAAGTTAAACTTCTTCACAACTCACATAACTACACATCCAACTTTGTTACAACTTCGAATCACTCAGTTACAACTAATTTGACTTGCATGTCCCACCAGTCAACCTTTGAACTCGAATTTCCTATAGCTAACTGATTTTCCACTTCAATTAACTATTTCCAGGTTCTCATTGAGAATAGATTAATATTTGTTGTCCAACTATTATTAAGGGATAATAATAGTCAACATACCTATAAATAGAATTCACTCACCATCTATAAATAGACATCATCTATAAATAGAATTTTCCCATCATATAAAAATAGACTTCCACCTAAAAATATCTTGAGGCTCCATCCTAGTGTAGGTGCATAATTTTCACTACGATATTCTTGTTGAATATCAACACTCCCTCTCAACAACAAAGGTATTATCCTTCACCCTGATGATGTCTCTATGGTATTCGAATTTTCTCCTGGTGAGCGCCTTCATTAGAATGTCTGCATCCTAATCTTCTGTAGGAATGTATTGAAGCAACATGATCTTCCACTTCACACAATATATGATATGATGATACCAGATATCTATATGCTTAGATCTATCATGAAACACAGGATTAATTGAGAGTTTAATGCAACTCTGATTATCACAATGAGTCACTATCGGATCTAAATGAGAACCAAACAAACCAACCAAGATCTTTCCTATTCAGATAGCCTCACATGCAGCTTGAATTGCTTCCATTTATTCCACTTCCGCTAAACTAAGTGCCACAGATCTCTTCTTCCTGTTGTACCAAGAAACATCTATAGATCTGATACTAAATATCGCCCTTGATGTGCTCTTTCTATTCGTTGGGTTGCCTGCCCAATTTGCATTCATGAAGCCATGTAACTTCACCTCATCTATCTATTTGTACTATAAGCCATACTCAGATGTACCCTTCAGGTATCTCAAGACATGATTACCCACCTTCCAAAAGAGTTTGGTAGTCTGAACCATCGCTTGACTCAGTTGGTTAACCGCATAGAAAATGTTCGGTCTCGTGTTCACTAGATACATTAGCGAACCCACTAATTGTCGATAGATAGTAGCATCCACTACCTCTCCAGAAGTAGAATCTTCTTTCCTCCAGTTTCATGGAAGAGGAGTATCCATGGGTTTGCATCCCTCCATGTGAAACTTACCCAATATCTCCCTTGCATACTTGCCTTGAGACACAAAAATTTCACCATCTCACTGCCATATTTCCAATCCAAGGAAATATTGAAGGAGGCCCATATCCTTCATTTCGAACTCCTTTGAAAGGTCCTCCTTGCATGAGTGTATCAACTGCTCATAACCAGTCAATATTAAATCATCAAAATAAAGAACAATGATTAAAATCCTACCCTTGTAGATCCATCTCGAACCTACCACTGATTTGTCGATCAGTCTTGGGACAATTTCCCATGCACCGTTTTTGATAATGGAGTCATACTCCTCCACCATTGCATCAACCCAAGTGGGATCCTACACTACTTCCTGAAAGGAAGATGGTTTAGTCACAATACATTTTCTCATGAGAGCCATGTATCCAGTAAATCGATCAGGAGATTGTCTCTGTCTGCGCTATGAAGTAGGGGCTCCTACATTCTGTACAACATCTAGTCTCAATCTATCAGCTTCCGTGGTGCGCTTTCTACTATTTCTGATGGATGGATCTGCATGAGTGGCTTCCTCCACTCCATGAACCTCCTCATGTGGTTTATCCACATCTTGAGACTCATCTTTGGGAACCAACAGTTCCTCCTTCGCATGCAAGTCTAGCACCCTCTCAAGTGACAACTGCATGGCTTTCCCCTCATCGAATTTTATATCCCATTGCATAAAAATAATATTACTGTTAGGAAAATACACATGATAATTATGGGGTGTTTCTGTGTACCCCACAAATATCCCAACTTCAGCAGTTGTCTCCAGCTTCTTCCTGGCATTCTTGGTCACATGCACATAAACAGATGAGCCAAAAATCTTAAAATGAGAAACATCAGTTTTCTTACCAGTGTAAGATTCTTCAGGTGTACTCATGCCAAGTACTCTATGAGGACAATGGTTTTGCACATAAATTGTAGTATTGCATGCTTCCATGCACAAATGCATTGGTAGGCCCTGATCATGCAAAATCGCTTGTGTTGCACCCACGATCATTTTGTTCTTCCTCTCTGTGACCCCATTTTGTTGTGGGTTATGAGGTGCTATGAGTTCTCTTCAAATTCCTTCTTTGCTATAGAAGTCTTTGAATTCATTAGAGATTTATTCTCCACCATTATCACTCCTCAGAGCCTTCACTTTCTTCCCCGAATCTTTCTCCACCAATGCTTTAAACTCACAGAACTTTAAGAATGTTTGATCCTTCTTATGCATGAAGAAGATCCATCATTTATGAGAAAAGTATTGAACAAAAATAACACAATACTTATGTTTTGTTTTTGAAGAAAATGATAATGGTCCACACACATCTGTGTGAATTATCTCCAGGATCACCGAAGCATGGTTCTCCTTTTCATGAAAGGTGGACTTTACATACTTCCCCATGGTACAACCCTTGCACTGATCTAATTGAGAAAGTGTTCCCATTGGAAGTCCAGTAGATATTTGCTGCATGATTTTCAAGGCTCCATGATGAATATGACCCAATCGCCTGTGCCATAATTCGCCCCCATCCCGGCTCACCACCTTTTTTGCCTTGCCCATCATGGCAGCACAGCCATCTACCTCCATCTTGTAGAGATTCTTAACTCGAATCCCTATCTTCTTGACTTGACCCATTGTTTTATGTTGTAGGACATCTTTTACATCGCTGAAAACAATGTCATAGCCTCTGTCCTCCAACATTGCGATTGAGACCAAGTTTTTATTCAGACCTGAAAATGCATAACATCTTTCAATTGAAATGGTTTACCTAACTCCCTCTGAAAGGTAATGGTACCAATGACAGTCACACTGTATCGTCCATCGTCACCCATCTCTATATGCATTTTGAGATATTTCTCCTCAGATTCACTGAAAATATCCTTATCTCCCGTCATGTGGAAGGAAGCGCCGCTATCCAAATACCACACTGATCCCAATGCATTGGAATCCATGCATGTGATCAAGGAGAAGTAAAGTTCAAATTGTGAGAAAAGGGCCTCACCAGTTGCAGCTCTAGTAGACTTCTTGTTCTTCTTCTTCTGCAGATAGTTAGTAGTGAGATGCCCATGTTCATGACAGTGAAAACACTTCACTTTAGACAAATCCATCTTCTTGACTTTAGACTCATATTTTGAATGGAATTTCTTCCCCTTCCCTTTCCTTGGCTTGGAAGCCAAAGAAAAATCCTCTTCATCATCATTCTTTGATGAATATCCATCTCTAGTGTTTTGCCTAAACTCCTCCTGCACCAAATCTGACCATAGTCGTTCCCAATCTGGCAATTTTTCCCTTCCATTGACAGAGTCTTGATAACTATGCCAACTCTTGGAAGTCTTGGGAGATCCAAGCTCACCAAATCATCATTAGTAATTGTTATTTCCACACTCCCCAGCTCATCCCAACATTGGACAAACTTCAAGAGATATTTTGGAATGGAGTCGCCCTNTATGGTCATTGTTGTTTTGGAATAGATTTGTCAAAAACTTCCACATTTCATATGGTGTGGCTTTCCCATGGATATTTGAGACAATGTGGTCTCATACTCCCTCCAAAAGGATCCTCCTCACCTTTGCCACTTTCTTTTGCCATGCATCAAGATTTGCAGCGTCTACAACATTTGGCTTAGGAACATATTTGTCAATGATTTCCTTCAAGCCATTGTCTTTTAGTACTGCTTCCATCCTGTCCTTCAAAGAAATTTAGTTTGATCTAACCTCGAGTGCATATCTAACCTCAAGCCATTAAAATCCATTTTGATCATGAATCCACTGTAGCACCAAGAAATTCTTTCTGCAAATTTGAATTCTATCTAATCACAAACTCAACTTCTGCAATCTTCTCTGCTCTG
>JASDQU011402420.1:38256-48475 GCA_032191745.1 Picea mariana | reverse complement strand
AGATCCATTTCAGAGTATCTCATTAAATGGAGGAAACTACTGGCTGAAGATTCCACTTGGGAAGATGAGTCTTTTATACAAAAGCATCCAGATTTACTCAAGCGTTGCGGAAAACACTTGTCTCAAGGGGAGGGGCATGTTAAGCCCTAAATAGTGGCTCATTACCCCTTAATTGGGGCATATTACATTAGTAAAGTTATTTTATTTATGTCGACTTTAGTCCATTAGTTGTAATTATACCTCCTAGTCTCCTATATATACCAAAGATACATTTTCATTTGGAATCATCTTGTAATTGAACATTTATGTGGGCATAAGGAGGTTTTCCCCTCGAAGAGGCTTATTATTTGAATTTATCTCTTTTTCAAGGCGTTGAGTACTTATTTTGAGGTTTTTCTATGCTATATTGATATTTGGTTCCTAACAGTAAACCTCGTGCTTGAGCCCTGGAGGGAAGTGGGATAGCCCTAAGGATTGCGTGGAAAAGACAGGGATCCCATTCCTTAGGTTGCAGGTTGAGGGGAAAGAGAGCTAGTAGATTGGAATTGTCGTAAGATTTACAACCTGGTTTTGGGTTTCTATGTGTATGGACAATGGACAACCAAGAGGATCATACCTCCTTGTGGACTCATAGCCCTAACTTAGGGGTGGCTTGTTGTTGAGAGAAATGAAACATCAAGCCTAAGTTGGGAGGAACGTCCTCCGTACACAACCAGTTGGATATTATCAAGAGATAAGTGTTATGTTCTATTTCTTATGCATGATTCCACTGTGCAAATTGAATATTTGAATGTAGTGTTTGTTGAATGGTTGCATTGATGGATTTTCATATCTTGTTAGATGCATGATAAAATTCTGGCCCTACTGCCTTCGTTAATTTTATTTATGTTAGATAATTTTAATTGCTTTAGCAAGATGGGTCGATTATAGAGTGATATCAGATCTTAGGTTGCAACACTAGGCTTGCAAGGATCTACTATATAACATCAAAGTTTCTACCTATGTTTTATTTAGGGAAAAAATTGTAAAATTAGGAAAACCCCTTAATCTTTGGGCATATTTTAGCTAAAAATTGACATATGTATGTCAAAAGTATAAATTCAACATGTGGGTTTTGGTCCTGGAGACCAAAATGGTCAAATATGTTGTAGTCACATAGGGTGTTTGGGTGAAACTTGAGTTCGCCCAACAAAATGATGTGGGGTTGGAATCCCCCAAATTTCTTTTTGGTATTTATGTTATTTGAAGTGGGGGTTGAATTCAACCCAAGGAGTCGTGTTAATGTTTTTTGTGATGGCCACGATGATTGTGAGCCTAAATTAAGAAAAAATGACTAAGTGTCAAACAATTGAGATAATTTTGCAACGTAATATTTTTTGCTAAAGAAATAATTTTTGTGGCCAATACAGGGAGTATCGGATAATATTTTTTTTATGGGTGATAAAGTGTTTATCACCAAGGAAAAAGATTTTGGGGAGCGATACAATGTGTATCGTGAAAGAAAGATTTTTCCTTGGGAAAAATGGCAGAGGAAAAATATTTTTCGGGCACGATAAAGAAGGGAAAAGACTCCCTTTATTGTGCCAAAAGATATTTTGTCACCTAAACGATGGAGGAAAAATATATTTTCATGCACGATATGTTGTTGATGTTGAAGGAAAAAAGAAGAAAGAAAGACTTGAAAAAAAACAGAAAAAGGTGCATATTGACCAAAAGATAAATTTTTGGCCCGATACGTCAACCAAAAGATAATTTTTTGGCCCAATGTGTTGACCAAAAAGACAAAATTTTGGCTCGATATGTCAACCAAAATATTAATTTTTGGCTCGAAACATTGGCCAAAAAGATAAAATTTTGGCTTGATGCATCGACCAAAAAATAAATTTTTGGCTTGAAATGTTAGCCAATTAATTTAATTTTTTTTTTGCTCAATACGTTGTCCAAAAGATAATTTTTTTGTCCGATATGTCGGCCAAAAGATAAATTTTTGGTTTCAATTGTCTGTTGATTATTTGGGTTGGTTTTCATTGATGTCAACCCTTGAAGAAAGTCTGGTAGAAAATTTCGGTAGCACAAAGGCTTGGGTAATGGACCCAAGCTTGTTTGATGTATAATGGTATGATTTTTAATATATTTGAAGGTAAGACTATTCTAAATAGATATTACATGTCATTCCATTTCCGGTGGTATGTGGAACGTCACACAACTCCTCACGGTTAGAGAGTTATGGCCATGTGAAGTTGGAGAACCCTCATGAGTCATCTAGAAGCCCCAAAAGCTCAAAGTAGTCAAAGTGGTTGCAAATAAGAAATTATTCAAATAATAAAGTGAAGTGATGAGTGTAGTATAAGTCAAAGTGGATACAAAAGAAATTGTTTAAATAATAAATTTAATGGATAAATTACTAAGTGGACAAGTGGTTAGAAGTGGGTNCCTTGAGGAAGCTACATAAAAGTGTAAATAAGAGGCAAGAGTCTCTCATTTAATCACACTTGAGAATATTGAATATCTACAAGTAATTGAGGTAACCAAAGGATATCTAAGGCGAATTTCAAAGAGAAGGTGAAGTAAACAAGGCCAAAATTCAACGGAGGATAGAGTATTTTGATGATGCTTTCTAAGGTATGTTATTTACAGGTCATCTCACCATTTTCGCAATAACTTTTTTTTTTACAATGATTCAAACAACGAAATCTGGAGGCCGTTGAGAAAACATATCCAAGTATTTGTGATAAAAATTTTAGCTTGTGGGTCGTTGTATTTTGGGAGTTACACTCCATGGAAAATAGGGTTTGTGGCTAGTCCCGAAACTAGTCTAAAACATGTCTTTCGGGTAAAAACATCATAAATTATTCATAACAGATCCAAATTAAGTAAGACCAAATGTATTGGTCAGAGTACAATATGTAGTATGTTTTGCACCATTTTCAGATTTATACAAAAAACATTCAGTGCAGGGCATTCTCTACAAGTTCAATCTCTAGAATACATCAAAATTCAACAAGGTATGCCATTTTTGCTATAAATTCTTTTCTGGGAGGTTCCAATAAGTGAAACCTGGAGAAATTGCAGAAAAGACACCGAATAACATTGTGTACTATTTTTAGATCTTTATTCATTACAAGTACATAGTTATGATTATTTCAAGTTAGGGTTGTTGAATAATCCAAAATTAGTCATGTGAGACTAAAGTAAAATTTGATGAAAATGCTAGTTTCTTATTGTTAAAGTTAAGAAAGGTTTGTAGGTATGTGATCATATACATCAGTTCTATTACAGAGTTACAAATTGGATTTGGATGATGAAATTGATGAGGTCTTTTGGTTGAGGTACATGGATGAGACAAGTAGTTGATGAGTTGTCACATACATGAGGTGTATAGTTGATGATGTTGGTAGATATTGATGAGTCATAGTTTATGTGTATTTGATGCATGATTGTTACATATTTGGTGCATGGTTGATGCACTCATTGATGGTATAGGTTGGTGCACTTGTTTATGGTACAGGTTGTTTGGTACAGGTTGTTACAGGTTGTTTTGTGCAGGTTGATTGGTACAAGTTTACAACAATACATATCACAGTGATAGTGTGACAGTGGTTCCATCATTCTACTTATATTTTAGGGCAGTTGGACGGGGCAAGGGTAGGTGGTTGTAGCCACTTTTTGGTTGTAGCAGGAGAACATAGAGGGTTGTAGCATCCTTCTTGTTGTAACCAAATAATTGGGGAGTTGGAGCTTCCCTCAGGTTGTAGCCTGAGAAAGTACGGGATTGGAGCCTCCTTCCAGTTGCAGCTGGAAAAAAAAGGAAGTTGGTGCTTCCAATGAATGTAATTATTAAATACATATAAGAAAAAACATTACATGGTTTTATCCCGCTTTGGGTTTCCACATAAATACACTAGTGTACTGTGGATGTGTATGATTGTTCATTTGTTCATTGTTTATTTACTCTGAAACTATTGGATGATAATGCTACATTGATGTAAAACTTACATTTTATGGTTAAAAAGGATTACATTGCTCTATTACTGATTCACCCCCCTAATCAGTAATCCAACAATTGGTATCAAAGTGGGTTCCTTCAGAAATCAATTTAACCACTGGAAGGATATCATGGATTATTCTAAGAATGGAGTACCACTATTTAATGGTTAGAATGGGTTAAAGCATGAGATATGGAGAAGAAGCACGGAATTATTTTTGCATGCACAAGTGCATTATATTTGGCTATCAATTGTTACATGACATGATAATTCAAAAAGGGCAAAGACTGCAGCCAAGAAGGAATTGAAGAAGAATAACAAAATAACAATGGATTTCATCTGGGAAGGATTACCTAATCCAGTAAGAGGAAAGGCTGGTAAATGTTCATCAGCCAAAGAAATTTGGGACAAGTTACATGACATATATTATTCACCCATCGCAAATTCAGAAAATGCCAAAGAAGATGCAAGTACAGATGAAGAAGTAATATGTTCACCATGCCAAACAGATTCAGAAGATGAAGAGTACATAATCAACAGAGGTATGTTGTTTTGCTTTAATTGTGAAAAACACAACCATCTTGAAATAGAATTCCATGAAGGAAATGAGACAGAAAAACTAATTGAAAAAGAAGACAATTATGAAGCATAATTGATTAGTGCTTTAGATGAACTAATAAAAGAAAGAGAATAAAACAAGTCACTCAAGAAATAATTGATGAAACAAAAGGAAAGTGTTCAATTTTTTTAAGAAGCCCAACAGGTCATCGAGAACTTACGAACTCAAATAGAAGAATCCAGAAAGATCGAAGAAAATCTTGAATATCAAAAATAGTATTTGGAAGCCAATATAGCAGCACAAAAAGAAGAAGCGAAAATGAGAGAGAAAATATTGAAAGATCATCTTAAGGAAAGAACTAACGATCTAAACCAGCTTGAGGCAAAGTTTGGCCAAGAAGAGAAAGGACTTGAAGAAGAAATAATCACATTGAAAATCCATATTGTAGAAGCAAAAATAACAAAAGAAGTCATGAAGTCTCAGATAATGAAGAAAGAAGAAGAGGTTGAGAAGCTTGAAGAAGAAGTTGTCACATTGAGAAGTAAAATCGTCAAGATCAACAAGAACGTTGAAGAGACAGAAACAAACACATCAATAATAGAATATGAAGAGAAACACTCTAGGTTGCTAGAAAGAAGAATGAAGAAAATATACAGAGTTATGAAGAAGTACTCAAAGGAAGGAATCATGGTCAACCAGAATCTAAGAAAACTATTGAAGATACATCTTCAAGAAGACCATCCATGTTCAAGCCACAAAGAAGCTTCAATCATGATCATGATCAATCAAGGTAGAAATTCAGAAGGACTACACCACAAAGAAGATCATAAGAAAGAAGAAAGGTTTGGAAAATAAATGAAAGAAAAGAAGGAAAGGTAAATAAGGAACATGTTGAAGAGATTGTACTTTTAGGCATTGTAGTGAAAGATGAATCCACAGACAGAAAGAAAGAAGTCAGAGCTCAGAGAGATGATGAATCTACCAATGAAGATGATGATGAATACACGCCATAGCAGGAATTGTTTTGGTCCATCCGGCTTAGAGAGTCTCAGGTAACATGAATATTAGACAGGGGGATTCTATGTGATAGTTGTGATGGACCAAAGAACCATCCTTCAAGAAGCTTGCAGAGTTTGATTATTTATACCTAGAGCAATCAGTTAGCAGAAGTACAGTTTGATAGTTGTGGTAGTGAAGACTTCATGATAGTATAGTAATAAATGGGTCAACATTATGGACAATTGTGCAGTAGAGTTTTGTATAGTATGGACAAAGATGGATTTGTAAGAACACTTATCGGGTTTGGACAGATATATAACAATAGACGAGGGCATGGATTCATAGATTGGTTCAAAGAGTGGTTCAAAGACAAAGGAACATTATGGATGTTAATTACACAGGAAATGGCTCGAACAATGCTAATGGATTCCAAACTGATAGATATTTTTTGGATACATGTAGTGCATACAACAATTCACATTTAAAACATATTAATGCTCAGAAACAATAATGACAGAACTCCCTACGATATATGGAAAGGAAGACCAAGAACTGTGAAGCACTTCATAATATTTGGAAGCAAATGCTACATCAAAAGAGAAGATGGCAGAATGAGAAAGTTTGACTCTTGTTTGGACAAAGGAGTACTTGTTGGTTACTCAAGTACAAGGAAATCATACAAGTGTTACAATATGAGATTGAACAAAGTTGTGGAAAGCATCAATGTAACAATTGATGAAATAGGTGGATGAGAATCAAAGGAACAAGAAAATGAATCAGTAGAACAACTTTACGAAGAAGAAGCAAAAGATGAAAAATAAGTAGAAGAGGAAGATGAGGAAGATCGGAAAGAAGTAGAAGAACAAGTTCAACAAGTGCCTCCAAAGACACCTAGAAAACGAGTACAAAAGAATCATCCCTTAGATCAGATTATCGGAAACAAGGATGCAAAAGTTGAGACTAGAAGAAGAATCCATTCACCAGAACAAATGCACCCAACACTCTTATCTACGATTGAACCAAACAGTTTTGAAGATGCCAACAAGGATGAATTCTGGAATAAGGCCATGGATGAAGAATTGGATCAAATAGAGAATAATGACAATTGGGAATTGGTTCCAAGACCAAAGAATAAGAATGTGATTGGCACAAAGTGGGTTTTCAGAAATAAATTGAATGAAGATGGATATGTTACAAGGAACAAAGCTAGATTGGTATGTAAAGGATACGCACATGTTGAAGGAATCAACTTTGAAGAGACATTTGCCCTAGTTGCTAGAATGGAAGCAATCCGATTTATTTTAGCTTATGCATGCTCCAAGAATATTAAAGTGTATCATATGGACTTGAAATCATCTTTTCTGAATGGGGAACTTGAAGAAGAAGTCTACATCGAACAACCAGAAGGATTTCAGTTGTCATAGAACGCATATTATGTGTGCAAATTGAAGAAGTCCTTGTATGGTCTAAAACAGGCTCCTAGAGCATGGTACTCTAGACTGGATACATATCTACAACAGGTAGGGTTCAGAAAATGAAGTGTAGACAACAACCTCTACATCAAGGTAACTCAAGATAATATTTAATTAATTGAAGTTTATGTTGATGATATTATTTTTGGAAGTAATGATGACATGTTAAGCCAAAAAATTGCAAAGGATATGAAAAATGAATTTGAAATGTCATTACTTGGAGAACTATCCTTCTTTTTGGGTCTTCAGATATGTCAAAACAACCAAGAAAATTTTATTTCTCAAACTAAGTATATCAGAGAAATTCTAAAGAGGTTCGGAATGGAAGATTGCAAACCAGTTACCACTCCTATGAAAACCAGTTGCAAGTTGAGCAAAGATGATGATTCAAAGTCTACAGACCAGAGGCAATACATGTCAATGATTGGTAGCTTACTATATGTGACAACATCCAAACCAGATGTAATGTAGGCAATTGGACAGGTGGCACGATTTCAAGCAACACCAAAGGAATCACATATATTAGTAGTGAAGAGGATTTTCAGATATCTCAAAGGAACATAAGAGTTTTGATTATGGTCTCCAAAAGGAAAGGATCTATCACTTATTTCCTACACAAATGCATATTGGGCAGGTTGCATTGATGATTGAAGAGGCACCAGTGGAGCAGTGTTCTACTTGGGTGAGTGTTTAGTATCTTGTCTAAGCAAGAAACAATCACCAATATCTTTATCTATAGCCGAAGGAGAGTATATTGCAGCAACATGATGTTGTACTCAGGTTCTATGGATGAAACAAACTATGATAGATATACAGGTTGAGTATGATGAGCCCATTCCAATATATTGTGATAATACAAGCGCCATTGGTATCTCAAAGAACCTGGTGGTGCACTCTAAGATGAATCACATTCCATTCAAGTATCACTTTCTACAAGAACGGGTTAGAGAGAAGAACATCAAAGTTGAATATGTGGGCACACAAGAACAAGTGGTAGACATCCTTACAAAACCACTTCCACGGGAAGCCTTTGAGTATCTTTTCCAGAGACACAGAGCAATTTCTACTCCAAAATGAATGCTTTTGAATGCTTATCTTATATGTCTTAGATTTACACGAGGAAGCACCATAAAGAGGACAATTCAGGTTGGGAGATCAGTTTCAGGAAGATTTCAGCCAGGAGGAGCAACCCCAGATGGAAAGATACATTTTCCATTGATGACAAAGGGGGAGAGATTTATCAGATGCAAAGGTAAATGATTGGATAAAGAGCACATAGGCATGGTTCTAGGGGGGGCATGAGTGATATGACTTCAGTATTTGATCAGAGTTTTTTCATCAATGCCAAAGGGGGGTATTTTTTATTATTTGGGTTGGTTTTCATTGATGTCAACCCTTGAAGAAAGTCTAGTAGCAAATTATGGTAGCACAAAGGTTTGGGTAATGGAACCAAGTTTGTTTGATGTATAATGGTATGATATTTATTATATTTTAAGGTAAGACTATTCTAGATGTATAGTACATGACATGCCATTTCTAGTGGTATGTGGAACGTCACACAACTCCTCACGGTTAGAGAGTTATGGCCATGTGAAGTTGGAGAACCCTCATGAGTCATCTAGAAGCCCCAAAAGCTCAAAGTAGTCAAAGTGGTTGCAAAGAAGAAATTATTTAAATAATAAAGTGAAGTGATGAGTGTACTATCAGTTAAAGTGGATACAAAAGAAATTATTTAAATAATAAAGTTAATGGATAAATTTCTAAGTGGACAAGTGGTTAGAAGTGGGTTAGCCCTAAAATAAAGAAAGTGGTTTAAGATGGTTAAAAGGTAACCCCTTGAGGAAGCTACATAAAAGTATAAATAAGAGACAAAGGTCTCTCATTTAATCACACTTGATCATATTGAATATCTACAAGTGACCGAGGTAACCAAAGGAGATCTAAGGCGAATTTCATAGGGAAGGTAAAGTAAACAAGGTCAAAATTCAAGGGAGGATAAAGTCTTTTGATGATGCTTTCTAAGGTATGTTATTTACAGGTCATCTCACCATTTTCGCAATAATTTTTTTTTTACAATGATTTAGAAAATGAAATATGGAGGCATTTAGAGAACATATCCAAGTAATTGTGATAAAAATTTCAGCTTGTGGGTCGTTGTATTTTGGGAGTTACACTCCATGGAAAATAGGGTTTGTGGCTAGTCCTGAAACTAGTCTAAAATAGGTGTTTCGGGTAAAAATGTCATAAGTTATTCATAACAGATCCAAATTAAGTAAGAACAAATGTATTGGTTAGAGTACAATATGTAGTATGTTGTGTATAATTTTCAAATCTATACAAAAAATATTATGGGTAGGGCATTCTCTACAAGTTCGATCTCTAGAATAAGCCATAATTCAACAAGGTATGCCATTTTTTCTATAACTCCTTTTCTGGAAGGTTCTAAGAAGTGAAACCTGGAGAAATTGCAGAAAAGACACTAAAGAACATTGTGTGCTATTTTCAGTTCTTTATTCATTATAGGTACATTTTTATGATTATTTCAATTTAGGGTCATTAACTAATCCAAAATTAGTCATGTAAGACTAAAGTAAAGTTTGATGAAAATGCTAGTCTCTTGTTGTTAAAATTAAGGAAGGTTTGCAGGTATGTGATCATATACACCAGGTCTATTACAAAGTTACAAATCAGATTTGGATGATGAAATTGATGAGGGCTTTTGGTTGAGGTACATGTTGGGTACATGGTTGAGACAAGTAGTTGATGAGTTGGCACATACATGAGGTGTATAGTTGATGATGTTAGTACATCTTGATGGGTCATAGTTTATGTGTATTTCATTCATGATTGGTACATATTTGGTGCATGGTTTATGCACTCATTGATGGTACAGGCTGAGGTACAGGTTGGTGCATGGTTGATTCACTTGTTTATGGTACAGGTTGATTACAGTTTTTTTGGTACAGGTTGTTTGGTGCAGGTTGATTGGTACAGGTTTACGACTGTATATCTGACAGTGATAGTGTGAAAATGGTTCCATCATTCTACTTATATTTCGGGGTGGTTCAACGGGGCAAGGACAGGTGGTTGTAGACACCTTCCGGTTGTAGTCGAAGAACATAGGGGGTTGTAGCCTCCTTCTGGTTGTAGCCAAAGAATTGGGGAGTTGGATCTTCCCTCAGGTTGTAGCCTGAGAAACTAGG
>JASDQU011402420.1:19734-32795 GCA_032191745.1 Picea mariana | reverse complement strand
ATTTGGTCCTCCATCTCCTTGAGCAACTCTGGCCCAACTACTGTTCTATCAGCTGGATTATCCCATCTCTTTGGAGTACTGCACTTTCTTCCATAAAGTGCTTCAAATGGGCTCATCTTCAACGATGCATGATACCCATTGTTGTAGGCGAATTCTACCAAGTGTAGGTAGTCTTCTCATCTTGATGGTTTTTCCATCACATACATTCTCAGTATGTCTTCTATTACTCTGTTCACCCTCTCTGTCTGTCCATAAGACTCAGGATGATAAGCTATACTAAAGTTCAGATTCGTTCTAAATCCTTTGAACAATCCTTTTCAGAAATTCGAGGTGAATTTTGGGTCTCTGTCGGACACAATCGTTTTAGGAATTCTGTGCAATCGTGCCACTTCCTTTATGAAAATATCAACAACATATGTTGCCTTGTGAGTAGTTTTCAGTGGAATAAAATGGGAAACTTTTGTAAGATTGTCCACCACCACCATGATCAAATCATGTAGCTTGCTTGTTCAGGGAAATCCCATAATAAAATCCATCATTACTACTTCCCACTTCCACTCAGGAATGGGTAAAGGTTGCAGCAACCCTGTTGGGTGCCTATGCTCAACTTTAACTTTCTAGCACTCCATACATCTATCGATGTATTCAACGATCTCTCTCTTCATACCCGACCAAAAGTAATGGATCTTGACCGTTGCTACTGTTTTCTAATATCCAGGGTGCCCTGCATAAGGCACATTATGCATCTCCTACAAAATCATCTGTTTCAAGCACTGGACATTGGGTACAAAAATTTTGTTCTTATACAACAATATTCCATCTATTTCCAATTTATAAATTTCCATCTTCTGTGGCATCTTACCCTGCTGTAGCTTGGCTACCAATTCTCTGTACTGCAGATCTGCATTTGCAGCCTCTAGAATTCTGCTTTTAATATCAGTCTGATACATGCTAATGGTTGTGGCATGTAATTCATGCACCCTCCTACTGAGTGCATCTGCCACTTTATTCTCCTTTCCTTTGATATGCTTGATCTCAAAGTCGTACTGACATAGAAATTCCATCCACCTACTTTGTCTAGCATTTAAGGTTGGCTGATCAAACAAATATTTCAGACCGTTATGGTCTATTCTGAGTTCAAACCTCCTTCCCATGAGGTAATGCCTCCATTTCTTTAGAGCATGAACTATGGCTGCCAACTCCAAGTCATGGGTTGCATAGTTCTTCTTGTGCTCTTTTAATTTTCTGGACTCATAACAGATTACGAATCCGTTATGACTGAGGACCCCTCCCAATCCTTCTTTGCATGCATCAGTGCATACTATGAAATCTTCATTTGGATATGCAATCCTCAGGATTGGAGCAGTGGTTAACAACTTCTTCAATCGATGGAAACTTTCCTCACATCCCTCTGTCTAGTGAAACTACTTCCCCTTTCTTTGCAAGGAAGTGATAGGGTGAGCTATCTTGGAAAACCCTGCGATGAACCTTCTGTAATAACCAACCAATCCCATGAAGGATCTAAATTTCGTTACGTTCCTTGGCACTGACCATTCTCTAATGGCTTCAATCTTCTCAAGGTCTACTGCTATCCCATCCTTCGAGATAATATGTCCCAAGTAATGGATCCGCTCCTGATAAAACAAGCACTTTCTCAGCTTGGCATACAGTTGGCACTCTCTTAGCACCTGCAACACCATCCTTATATGTTGTTCGTTTTCTTCTTCGGTCCTGGAATACACCAGAATGTCATCCAGGAAGACGATGACAAACTTGTCTAGATAGTCCCTGAATACTCCATTCATCAAGCTCATAAAAACAGTGGGTGCATTTGACAGTCCAAATGGCACCACTGTGAACTCGTAATGACCATACCTTGTTCTAAAGGAGGTCTTGTTGATGTCTTCATCTTTTATTCTTACTTGGTGATATCCCGATCTTAGATCTATTTTTGAAAAGATCTTTGCATCCTTCAACTAATCGAAGAGATCATCAATCTTCAGCAGAGGATACTTGTTCTTCACCATTACTTTGTTCAATTGCCTTAAATCGATGCACAATCTCATCATTCTATCCTTCTTCTTTACAAATAGGACCGAGGCACCCCAAGGTGACACACTTGGGTGTATATACCCCTTGTTCAGAAGTTCTTCAAGCTGCAGCTGCAACTCTTTCAGTTCTGGCGCACTCATCCTGTATGGAGCCTTTGACACTGGAGCTGATCCAGGCATCAAGTTCATAGAGAAATAGATATCCCTTTTCGGAGGTAGTCCTTGTACTTCTTGGAATACATATTCGAACTCTTTAAGTACCTCATGATCCTCAATACTTGACACCTTATCCTTAGGCGTTTCCCCCACATGGGCTGCAAATAATTGACAACCTTTTTTGTAGCACTTCTTCAATTGCATTGCTGAGATTTATTTAACAGTAACAACTCTAGGAATTCCTTGGATGGCTCTTTGATTCCCTTCTTCATATAAGCAAGTGAATGTCTTGTTCCAACAGTCCAAGATGGCATGGTGTTGGTCCAACCAGCCCATCCCAATTAGACAATCATAAGAGCCTAACGACAGAATGCTCAAATTGACCTTCGTGCTTAGTCCATTCATGTCTACAGAACAGGACTTGACTAACTCCGTGACTTTCCTCTTGGTTCATGTAGCTAACTACACTAACCAAGACTTTTCATGTTTGCTTCTTATCAAATGCAAACTTTCTACCACTCTAGGGTCTATATAACTATGGATAGCCCCTTAATCAACTAAAATAGTAAATGATTGGTTTTTTATCATACCTTCTACTTCAATCATGTGCGACTGATACTCATCTTGATTGTTGTCTAGGGCTGTGTAGATCCTTGGAATTCTACTGCCCATGTCCTCCACTGTTTCAACCTGCTGAACATTTTGGATAATTCTTACTTTATCATTTCTGTGGGGGAAATCCCTGTACCTATGGTTTTCTTTACAACCCCAACATTCCATAGGTGGCGGCCTTGACATTTTCCCACCCACTTCAACCTTCATGGGCTCTCTAAGAGACGACTATCCTTGAGGACTATTTCTGAAAAAGGGTGGTTTATTTCCCTTCTACCTCTGTTCTTTCTTGAACTTTTTTTGGTCATCCTAAGCCTTCTGAAAGGTAGGATTTTCTCTTTACTGTTAAAATAAGCACTTCTCTCTTCTTATCGTTTCTTCCATAGTCTTTGGGTCATCATACTGAATCTTATCCCCAATAGGAGGCGGTAATCCACTCAGGTACCTCTGAATCTTGATAGACTCATCTTTGATGAATGGAACATACTTCAGTAATTCCAAAAACTTTCATTCATACTCATCAATGGTCTGGTTGTCTAGCTTGAGTTCAAAGAACTCTTTCATCTTTCTGTCATAATATCTTTTAGTTAAGTGTTTCCTCTTGAAATACCTCTTGAATTCCTTCCATGTGATGTCCCTTTCCCTGATGTGCTGCACCTACACAAGCTGATCCCACCACATGGATGCCTTTCCCTTCAATTGATACATGGAAATCCTACCCTCTGCATGAGAGGAATAATTCTGCAGTTAAAAGTATTTCCTCATACCAAGCAACCAAGTTTCAGCATCTTCCTCCTTCTTATGTTCTCCATCGAACGTTGGAGGCTTGATCTTGTTCATTTCCCCTTTCAATTCATCCATCCCATATCTCATGTTCTTTATGGTAGGAGATGGGCTTGAACTACTGTGTTCTTCCCTACTGGAATGCTTTGGGGAGTGACGACAATGTCTGTTGACACTCCTTGATCTTCTTTTCCTTTCAGGGGTCCTGCGACTCTCTCTCTTGCTTGAGTCACTCTCCTTTTCCAATTTATTTTATATTCTTTCCAGACTCTTCAACATCCTTAAGTTGAATTCACCCTGCTTATCCCTGACTTTCATGAGCGTTTGTCTATCAGCTCGGCGAGCCTGGGCATCTTTCTGCAATCTTTCAATGATTTTCATCATATGTCCTTCCTTATCCATCTCTTTTCCTTGCCCATTAGAGTTTGATCCTTCGAATCCCAAGTTGATATTCCTTCCTTCTCTTTCGTTCTCTGGATTGGAGGAAATCCGCACCTCTTCCATTCTTTGCTCTCAACGACAACCCTATTCGGTTCTGGCACTTGCTAAGCTTCTGCAAACACACGTGTAGAGAACATGGATTTGTCAAGTCATCATTCTTAGAAAATTCCACACATGCAAAACCATTCTGATTTAAGAAAACGCTTCGACTTCACAAATTTTCCAAGTTCTGCTCGGCTCTGTAATTTTTGGGTGATAGCTCCCTCTTTCTTAGCCCCTACCCTCGTAACCAAAGTTTGTGACCAAATTCTAGACTACTAGGTGCTACTCCAGCTTTCAACCTTCGAAGAGTTTAAGGTACACACATCTATCTCCCTGAGTTTCGATTTACCGAATTTGCGTAAATTGAGTGGATCGACGGTCCACATTTACCCAACATCCAACGGTTAAAAATCCGCTACGGTTCTTCCGTCTTTGAAGATTTTAGGACTTCAGAACTTCAGGTTTCGGGGTTTCGATAACCGGGAGTTCGAAATGCAGCGACCCAAACCACTGGTCACTCCATTCCCTGAACTCCGATACACGAGTTCTTGTACGAGATCCAACGATCCTCGATGATTTGGATCTAATGATCTATATCTTTTCAGAGTTTCATGAACCGGGAGTTCACAATGCAATGACTCCAAATCTCTTGTCACTTTAATCCTTGAATTCTGATATGGGAATTCATGTATGAGATCAACGATTGTGAGCCTTCCCTGATCCGACGATCCGGATCTCTCCTAAGCTTACACTTGTCAAAGCTCTTCATCCCTAACTTCCTCGCTAGTTGGATGGATCCGATAGCTCATGGGATTTCGACACTTCTTTCTAGAAGCACTCCACCGTCCAATTCTACCCTTGTTAATCTCTTTCACGATTCAGGACTTGGAGTGACCAATAATTTGGCCTGCGCTCCAAGTTCACGATCCCTAAATTCACGAAATGATCCAATGGATCAAACCAACCACGATCAACGACCCACGTTTATTCTAGATCCTAGGGTGGCGAGTTTCTCCATCCACTAATCACCTTGCAACTTCTGGCTATATTACGGTCCTCGTGATTTCACGAGTTCTCCATAGAGAATTCTGACCGTCCAACTCTGCTTCTCAAGGACTTCTAGCCAATGACTTGGTACCCTCCTTCTGAACTTTCATCTACTTGATCCAATGGTCCTGATTCCCCATGAACTGACGACTCAAATCTCATCGGCATTTCGCGTATCGGGATTTCGTGTGTCATGAGGTCGAAAGATTTTCTACCTTCGTCCTCCCTATTCCCAAAATGTCGATTTCTTCCTGGAAAATTAACGGTCCAGATCTCTCTTAGATCGATGATTGTGATCCAATCGTGAATTCACGTTTCGTGAATTCTCACGAATTCACCCTTAGACCATTTCAAGTCACGAGTCAGTGAAAGGCTGATCACTCTCCACGCATCCTTTCCGATGGATGGTCCTGACAAATTCGGGATTTCACATATCGCGGTTTCCACACTCCTATGCAACTCCAAAGGGTTTTAAACCTTGTGCACGTTCTCCATATTTGACGGTTGTGAGGGTTCTCCTTTCCTCCCGAACAGATTCTATGGCTCCGACACTTCTGGTGTGGAGTTCTCTCTCTCCTTGTGGCCATATACCACACCGGCTATAGTTTTATAATACCGCTACACCTCCTCAGCTTTGTAACATGGTTAAGTAGTCCGTTGACACTCAGAAACATTATGAGGTCTAAAATTAGTACTCCAGACACAATTTCTTCTCAAAACCTCGGTCCAAAGACCACTTATCCGGCCCATCCAGACATAACGTTGAAACTAGGCTCTGATACCAGACTGTAATGTTCCTGACCATCAACCCCATGGTCGGGCCAACATTACTATGCGAAAAAACACTACTATAACATATTATGCATTCTTATGAAATACAATTTCTTAATTATAGTTAAACATAACGTAAGCACATTAATACCATTAGCATACATAATCCATGACATTAACAATAATTCATGAATACAGCGGAATACATGTAAACATTGCTAGAATCACAGACATGCATATTTAATTGAAATTATATGCATGTATATACTTATCTTTTAGACTGGATGTAATTCACCAACTACATGCAAACCTCCCAGCCTTAGACCATGCTACTCATCACTCTTAGCAGTAGGTCACCCCTGAGCTGGGACTAAGCTCCACCGGGTAGGGATTCCTAGGCTAGGTAGGGAATACAGGAAGACAAACAGACACAGGAGAAGGATTCTCTCCTAGGAGCCACTTATGCCCACTGCCCATAGACTCTCATTCCCCACATGTCTGTCCCACCCCAGGAGTATACACCTTCACTGTCACCAAGATAGTCCATCGGCTACTAACCTCCCTTCCCTTGGGCTTCAACAACAGACCAGACCGGAAGTCTTTGAGCTCTATGGCAATTATAGGACTCCTTCCAAGAGTTCTCACTTCCTCCGCACACTCTCTCACCTGGAGAGAGTCGCTCACAGACTAGGTTACCTGCCTCTTCAACAACAATCACCTCCCCCACACTGGCCAGCAAGCCACACGCAGTCCAGCACTGCGTGGCCACAACAGTCAATTGGGAAAATGGGTATGGACACTCGAAATGGAATCGATCAGTGCTAAAGCATAGCGCGGCTCTGCGATTACAGGATGCGTTAAGATTTCTGGCAAGAAACATAGGATGCACAGCTCAACAATTATGGAACATTCGGTTCTCCCAACCAACAATAAGGAATAGACTCACCTCTCTAGTTTCAGAGATGCGTGAGGTGTACATAGGTTCAATCACATAGGCCAAACGTGTATAGATGGAGGATGGAGGAATTGGAAGGTCGAACCCCGAGTTCAGGTGATGGTTGAAGGAATGCCCACCCAACTCCTATGCAACAATCGATGGAATGGAAAGAGAACCCCCAATGCGGCTCATTTCTTGGGTTAAATCGCATGTGCTTGGGTCGACACATGTCACCCATGAAGCTACATGCATCCCTCCCCAGGAACTTAGGACAAAACATAGATTTCACATGGCTTTTGGGATAATATTAAAATATTATTCCCAAGGACTTAAGCCCCTAGGCTCCACACTTGGCCTCTCTTTCCAATCTTCCAGCCCCCAATCACTTACCCAGGTTTTTTGGAAGCTTAGTCCCCCATCACTCATTCATCGTGGTCGGTCCACACGTAGATATGTTTTGTATTAATACTGTGCATAATTACATGTACAAAAATCAGGCTCTTGGCCTTCAACACTTAGGCTGCTTGGCCTAATAACACATAATCCCACTAGCTTATATAACTTGGCTCACCAACCTTATAAACTTGAATTATAGTTCATAAACAAGATTTATACTTCATAGACATGATTTACAATAGGGCTTAGCCTTGGGGACATTACAATGTAGCATAAAGTAATTTGATAACGATCATGAAGATATGAATTTGGTTGCTCATGATGCTTAAATGTTGAAGGGGAATTAAGGTAAGAATTCCCTCAGTCAAAATTTAATATTTGAATTAATATGTAATTTTGAGTATGACATTCCATTGGATGTGGTAAAGGAAAGGAGACTTGAAGGTACACAATTTATTTAATGCTTGAATGCATTTATATATAATTTAGTGGTATGTTATGTTGGTTAGGAGATCATAACCAAGGCGGTTAGGAGACATAATCCTATTATATAAATGGATGCCAATATATCTAGCCATGTGTGAGGTGATGAGGTCGTTGGATATAGAAGGGCCATAATGCTACACAAGTGCTCAATGGTCTCCCTACATACAATCGATGTTTCGATTGCAACCTATTTTCTGACACTAAAGAGCACCAAAGGTTTATACTCTTAGTGTTGTGTATGGGTCAAAAAGGAAGGTATCCAAATTATCGAACAAGTAATCAGGAAGACCCTAAATGTTGTGTCAAGGTGGTGGCTAGAATTTCCAACTCACCGTGGTGGAATACATGATATAGATATGGCCATTTTGGAGTTAATGCAGGGGTGCATTGCATAAATGTCGCCATGAATAATGACACATTGGTTTGTCTGTATAATGTTTGATGGCATTATGTAAATATTGCATAATGAATGATAGTTTCATTCCATTTAATATGATTAATAGAAGGAAGTGATTGAATTGTTAGTATGTTACAATTTTGAGATCACTTTATGAGCTATTGTAAATGTTCAATAAAACTATAATGTGCATGAATATTGATAGTTTGTTTGGCTAAAGGAAAGTTGAGAAAAATTGTAGGAAGAATGGTCTCAAATATGGAAATGGTGTAAGCCCATAAGAAAGATCGATACCTACTATTGTAAGAGACAAACATTATGAGACAAAATCTCATACTTGGGAAATTTGATGTCCTATATAAAATAGATTGGAAATGAATAAGTGGAATTGTAATGATGATGTCTCATGATGACTATATGTGTGTGTGAATACATATGAAATAAGGGTTGTTGAAGTTGGAAATCTCGGGAAGAATGCCACTACTATGACACTGGAACCCTATGACGACCATAGGTTATAGACTATTGGTGGAAGTATGGTAGTAAGTTGGATCTCTCTTTGCATGAGAAATCCTTGGAAACATGGATTGACCAATGACAATGTAACAGTGAAGGGGATGCCTAATCCTAGAGGGTGAGTATAGCAAGGAAGATGTAACTTAAGAATGCATATGTCATGGTGGCTAGAATCACTAGGGTGTGCTTGAAAAATGACAATGAGATGAATTCTTACTCGTGGTATCTTTTTAAAGAAAATGACCATACAAATAAGTTACATTGTTTTATGATTACAAACTTACTTTTGAATAAATTTTACATTGTGGAGTTGAGGACTCCTGTAGAAAAGTTAATTGTTATATGATAATGGATATAACATGTATGAGTTCATGATGGTTGTATAAAAATAACTTAATAATGAAGACATGAAATGAGTACTTGGAAAAAAAAAAACTATAAGGAAATGGAGCTCAAGGAAAAATGCATGGAACGAGTAAAGTCTAGTGGAATTGTTACAAATCAGAAGAAGAAAAGTGAGAGCTGGTGGATGCAATTGGGAGATGCACCTACAACTATCTTGAAAGTTTAGAGACTCCATTATTGGAACTGGAGTTTCTGGAGAAACAACTATGAGACTTCCTTTCCAACCTATGTTAGAGCCTTGGAAGGGGAGCGGTACAACTGAAGGCACTTCATTGTAGATAAGGGGATACACTACCTTGGGTTGTGCAGGTTGAGGGGAATGAGAGATTGCTAGTTGGAATTACTACAAGAGTCAATAAACTGTGAATTTGTTGTAGCTGGATTTCCTGAATCCGCAACTCTGTGGCTTTCTGCATGGTCTATATCGGAGCCTTGAAGGGGATGAGTATTTTCTAAGGGACTTTTGTATAGAGAAGAAAATTCCATTCCCTAGGTTGTGCAGATTGAGGGGAATGATAGATTGTTTGTTAGGATTGTTGCACGAATTATAAAATATGAAATCATTATGTATGGTTTTTGGGATAGGGTGCTTATGTGTATATGTCTTGTCTAGGGTGCCTATGCATATATGTCTTGGGTTGGAGTTCCTATGTGATGTTAGGCTAGAGAGCCTATACCGATTAAAGGAAAAAGAGCCCAACATTGTAAAATGTATGTACACTTGGATGGTGATGTGCACTAATGAGAGTGTAAAAATAAAGGGGAGGGGAATGTAACATCCCTATTTTCAATCCCTATAAATTATAATGTAATTGTACATATCTAATTTAGGTTGGTGAGATAATATGGCTTGGGCTAGAGAGCATGTACTAATGAATATGGTCGAGTGTCAAGCTATGTAAATTGTAAATGAAAATTATTAATAAAAATAAAATGTTGGTTGCAATACGAGGGGGATGGTAATTATGGGGGTCTGCAATTCCACAAGAGAGGGGGGATAAAGGGGTCTAGGGGGTTCCACATGCCTAAAAATCCAAGCCATTGTATTATTAATGTTTACCTCATTTGAATTATCAAAAAAACTATTGAATGCATGTAAGAGTGGTTGGTGGAAAAATTAATCTCACTAATTTATGATAGCATGGGACAAGTACAACACATTAGCCTACAAAAGAAGAAGTCGGGCATAAGAAATATTATATACTAAGTAAATAGACACCCAAAATGAGAAGTTGACCCAGGCAGTTAGCCAGAATTAGTATAAATACAGGAGGTTAGTCTTCATTCTGGCAGGCATTCTCAGAATTGCAGAGCAACACTTGTGCGCACTGTAGTTGCCCAGTTTGTGTGCAAGTTTGGAGGAGAGTTGTCGTTGCAGTTGCTGCAGCTAGCAGATTATGTTTCGGCTTGGAATATCTCTTGGTTATGGTTTGGACTATCTTATCAACTCTTGTTTGGTGCCCTATCCTTGGGGAAAGGTGTGCTACCCTTTTTTTTACTATCTAGCCTAGGGTTTGCTTCTGTAGTGATTCTCTGTCAAGGTTAAGGTGCTCGGAGGGTGGCTTCGGCCTATGGTTGGGTGACAAAAGTTATATTGTTTATGGTAAAATGATCACATCCATTATATTCTAACAGGGATCTCCACCATTCGTTCGACGATTCTTTGATAACTCTCTCCTCTGGAAGAGTTCTACATCGCTAACTCTCTTGAGCTTCAACTCCTGCACACTGAAAATTCTACACCCCGCCTTCGAGTCCTTCAAAGTTTCAACCCTTAGGAACTTTCCTAAGTGATTTTAGACCACCAATCTAAAAGACTACTCTCCCTCCTGAGCTTTTTGAAATTCGAGGGTGACTCAAACTCTTGAGTTCCTTCCTGAGCAATTGTGAAACCTCTATCCTTCCTGAGAAATTATGAAACCTGTATCCTTCCCGAGCTTAACCTCCACTGAAAACTCAGAAATTATATGGGTCCCATTCCTCACACACCTTGTGGACTTCTCCAAACATTATTTCTCTCTCTCAGAGAAATATACCCACCTCTGTGCACTCCTTGCGACAGAGAATTTTCCAATCTCTCCTTAGATAAACGAGTCCAACAAATGACTCGACCTACGCCCCTCTTGCATAGTTTTTGTGCACACCTTGCACCCTTGCTGATAGTAAAACCTCGGTATTCCTCCTGAGATTTTCTAAGATTAACTCAAAAACCCGTCAATGCACTCCTTGCAGACTAACATTGCACTTCATGCAGGTTTTCTCAAGAAGAGAAACAATTGAAACTTATTGTTTCCTCACAAATTCATCCACTCAACATTCATAAGCATAAAACAAACAATTAACAGAGACCGGAAGAAAATATAAAACATACCATTCATAAAATTCACACAATGAACATAACACACCATGAACTTGGATCAAAATCTTCTCTATTATATTAACTTGAGTGCTCTGTGCATAGAGGTTTCAACAAACTTCTACAACACATCTATATCCCTCTTACCATAATAATTGGACATATAGTTTACATATCTTTTCAAAGAGAATCTCATCGAGATTTTTCCCTCCAACCATCTAAGTGCTATCTTATCAAATTAAGACTATTAACTACTAAGGCCTTATATAATAAATGATAGGCACAGACAGATAAGAGAAAAAAGCTACAGATCTGTATTGTTCATAAATACATTGACAGAATTACAATCCTCCTCGATCTTTCATTAAGGCTTCGTCTTCTTGTTCATTTAATGATACTTTAATTACATTCACATCAAAACTTTTAAAATTTTCCACGTCCTTCAAGCTTTTGATTTCTTCAAAATTTGTGCTGGCTGTTGATTTTTTTTTTCCTCAAGCGTCTTTGGTGTGGATGCTCCTGCATCAATTTACACTCCAAAAATGATGATTTCTATGCACAAATATTCATGACCTTTTCATGATATACAGAATGAATAGGTCAATATTATAAGTAATATTACAAGCTAGAGGATTGTAGAAAAGTTGTACATCTGTCTATACCAAAAATTGTCTTGTAGAGTGAATGGGTCAATAGTGTAGGAAGTATTACAAGCTACATGGTTATAGAAAAGATACAGTGGATAATTTTGTATGATGAGATGATGTATATATAGGACATTGAGTAATTCATTCCTTAATATGAGATACATATTCCTTTAGAAGAAAATGCATGCCCCAAAATGGAAATTATGTGTTTTCTGCTAGAAAATAGGGCATGTTGTAAAATGCACATGCTTGAGTAAAAAATGAAAGCCTTGTGTTATGATTTTCATGATAACTTATTGAAAGAATAATGTTAGTGCATAATTCATATCGTTATATGAATTATTCACATTATGCACACTGCCCTTATGAAATTTCATGAAAAGGGGGCATTGAGGAAAATGCACACCCTATTAGGGAAAAAGGAAGGTTGTACATATGTTGTTGTGTCCCAAGAATTTGGTGCAGGATGAAATATATATTTTGGTCTGGGTTTACATGCATGAATTAATATGTATTGTTACATATGAAAGTCTGAATTTCTTTATAGTGATAGATAATATATTAATGATTACACAAGTAAAATATTGTGGTTGTGGATTGTTGTTGTATGTGAAGATTGAACATACACTAGAGTGAAAATTGCAATCCTTGTGTTAGTATTTGAATTATATCTTCCTTAAATCACAATGTTAGGGAAAATTCATATGTTTAGATGAATTATGCACATTATGCACACTATCCCTATGAAATTTCATGAAACATGGCATTGAGGAAAATGCACACCCTATTATGGAAAATTGCACGTTGTAATATATTGTTGTGTCCCCAGAATTTGGTGTAGGGTGAAATATACATTTTGGTTTGGGGTTACATGCATGAACTAATATGTATTGTTACATATACAACTCGAGTGAAATATTGTGGTTGTGGACTATTGTTTCATATGAACATACCCAATAGGGTATTTGTGCAAGAGTGCTTGCATATTAGGGTTTAAGACTATGTATGTATATAAATA